>CAXIVR010000006.1:6757658-6837658 GCA_964035755.1 Teleogryllus oceanicus | reverse complement strand
GGATGATATTGACAAGTTACCGGAATCATCAAGACACAACATACCGTATTTACTTCTCCACTGACAATGTGGTATGTTTTCTATGCAAGCAGGAAGACCATATTGCTAACCATTGTCCCTCTAACAACAATCAAACCAATAACAGTGATCTCTCTGCAAATGGAAATCAATCTGCACCTACTAGTAATGAAAACCCTCCAAACTGATTCCCCTACAATTGTAAACCAATTTGTTTCCACTATCAATCAACAGAAGTCTTCCACTCCTGTCCTCCCAATTAATGACATAACTACCCCTAATCTCCATGAAGAAATCCCCCAAGCAAAAGCACCTACAACTGATAATCAATCTGAACATTCCATTAATCAACAGGAATCTGATAATGACAATAATTGTGTATATAAACTAAACAAAAGAGGCCCACAATCTGACTCCTCATGTTCCTGAATCTTCAAGTACCACCAGAAAAGCAAATACAGATGAAATCCTGAAACAACCTAAAAAGAAAAAGAAGAAAAAGAAGAAAAAGAAACAACTAAATGAGTCAGGGAAATCTGAAATAATTAAAAGTAGACCTGTAACTGAAAAGAACAACCAAATGAGCCAAGGACATCTGAATTAACTAAAAGTAGAACTCTAGAGGAACAAATATCTCCTCTAAAATCAATTATTGAAGACAATGAAGGCAAATATCCTCTTACCTATAATCAATTTAAATCCTTTCTGGAAATTTCTTTTAATGCTATTACCCCATCCTCATTGCCAAAGGTTACTCACCTGATATATCAGCTCTCCTTCAAATTATGTCTAATCTGTACCAACATCTTCCAAATGCAACAATAAAAAGAAGATTTACCAGACTTTGTAAAGAAATGAAGTCTGTTCTACCACCCTCTGAAGAATCGTGTACTGAATCAGACTCCGGTGCAGACATCAGCTCCAACTAATGAATATTCTCCAATGGAATGTCAGCGGTTTTTATCCTACACTAGAAAGTTTACAGCATTTGTGCGACCTTACCGAGCCAGATGTCGTCTGCATTCAAGAAACTAATTTTAAAGATTCTCATCATGGCCATATCAAAAGTTATAAATGCTTCTTCAGAAACAGAACTACTACTAATCATGCCAGTGGTGGAGTTGCAATATACATTAAAGACCACATCCCATATGAAGAACTGAACTTGCAATCTAATATTGAAACAAATGCCATCAAGCTACTCTCACCAACTTCAATTATTATATGTAATTTATACTTACCAAACAGCTACAATTTTGACGCACAAATTAATCGACATAATTAATAAACTGGAAAAGACCTTTCCTCATTTTGGGTATTTCAACAGTCATAACTTGCTTATGGGGTCTCATAAACATAACGAGGCCTTGTACTTGAAGACATCTTGGAATACCACGATTGCATTGTATTAAACACTGGAGAATCTACACATGTCAACATCAACAACAATAATTTTAGCGCCATAGATTTATCTATATCATCAGCATCCCTCGCACACAAATGCTCTTGGAATTTCAGACTACCCATATGATGGCGATCATTTCCCCATTTTTATTGGTATTAACAACATAAATATTACACCTGCTCCTTCAGTTCAAGTAAACAGATGGAACTTCAAAAAAGCCAATTGGGAAGAATATCAGAACTTCATTTCTGCATCCCTAATAGGCGATAATATACCCTTTAAATTTAACAACATTGATACTACCATCCAAGCCTTCTGCAATGTGATTATTACTGCAGCAAACTTGCTATTCCTAAGTTTTTTTCAAAATTAAAAGAGCAAACACACCATGATAGAATAGTGACTGTAAAGAAGCAATAAGAAATTCAAAACATGCATTTAACCGTTATAAGAAACATAAATCAACTGAGAACAGACTTGAATACAAAAGGACCAGAGCTATCACCAGAAGAGTCATCAAAGAAAGTAAAACCAATTCTTGGTCTAAATACTTATCATTAAACGTAACTGTAACATCAATGATACATGGAGAACAGAAAGTAAAACCAATTCTTGGTCTAAATACTTATCATTAAACGGTAACTACATGCAGAATTTCTTTCACATAAAATGAACCAGACACCAAACTAATTCCTAAAGGAATGAAATTGTACAAATAAATTCCAACTTAACTGGATATCTCACCACATGAACTTGATGAAGTTATTAGAAGCGTCCAAC
The DNA here is from genome assembly GCA_964035755.1 of Teleogryllus oceanicus. NCBI lineage: Eukaryota > Metazoa > Arthropoda > Insecta > Orthoptera > Gryllidae > Teleogryllus > Teleogryllus oceanicus. The sequence goes on along the minus strand of CAXIVR010000006.1, from coordinate 6,835,455 downwards.
AATTCTTCTCCTGGCCCCGACAATATTCCAAATATTCTCCTTAAAAAACTACCCCCTAAAGGAAAATCTATTCTATTACGCATCTACAATTCTATATGGAGAGAAAAGACCTTCCCAAGCACCTGGAGACTGGCTGCTGATATTCCGGTCCCTGCTTGAGCTGGAAACAACAGAAGCTGATTGACAACTGTAAAAAACGGATGAACATTCTCAAATATCTTAACCACAACAACTGGGGAGCGAATATAGACATCTTGCTTCTTACTTATAAAACAATTATCACAAGTAAGATTGACTATGGATCTATCATTTACAACTCAGCTAGCCTAAGTGTTCTTAGCAACTAGAACTCTACACAATCAAGCGCTTATGTACAGGATGCCTCCATACCACGCCTATTGGTAGCTACACTGAAGCCAGGCCATCTCACAATTCCGACGTCAATTGCTCGGCATGAAGAATGCAATTAAAGCTGGCTCGTCTATCAATCCAATTATAACCAACAATGTTTCACCATACCTTCGGGATCTCTTCAAGAAACATAAATCAATCATTCCCTTTTATCTAAAAATCAAGGAACCTCTCGAAATACTTAATATTCAACTCTCTCAGACTGAAAAACACCGCCCATGCAAATTCAACCTTAGGCTGTTACAAGAAATCAAAATTGACCTGTCTTTACTGAAACTTGAAAAAGTTCATCCTCAGAAGAATACAGGAAATCTGTTCTCAATGATTTTGCTGAAATACAAGTACACACTGTTATCGTATCAAGCCCATTCTCAGACAGACGGTCGGAAGTCAATGTATACCCTGACCGCAGCACATTGTATACATTCAAACCCCGTAAGCCTAACAACTATAGGTTTATATGGAATCATGCAAGCTTTAAAACTGGTCAAAGAACTCGCGCACCCCTCTTTCTCAATTGTAACTAACTCATCAAGCACTCTACTCCAGTTAAACCATAGTAAGCGCAAATGCGAAATCTTTCAAACAATCACTGAACTCTACTATCAGATATCATTAACAGGAAAAGAAATCTCATTTACTGGATCCCCATCCTTGGAAAACAACGTTACTCAGAGTTTAGCACTGCGGCTTCTTTCTTGGTAAACCTCAAACAAGACAATACAGTTCACAACCTAGTTAACACCACAACTGACATCCCTTAAATTTATGAACAAAGAATGTTGACTAACTGGAATCAAGAATGGACCAAATACAAAGCCAGCCACCTCCATAAAACGCAATCAGATTTCTTCTCAGTGTATCTAGATAAACAAAGCACTAGGCGAGAACAAGTAGTGCTATCCAGACTTCGCTCCGGACATACTAATTTAACGCACGCACACCTATTTCACAAACTACCCTCGCCCTTCTGACTTTTGTAAAGTTGAACTAACGGTATCTCATATTTTGAATGTTTGCCCTAAGTTCCAGGAAGAAAGAGATGGCCTATCACCGGAGCAACAATTAGAAGCAGTTATATATTCCAAGTCATATCAACAGGAAATCATAAGATTCTGCCAGAAGATTAATATATTTAATAAAATATAAGTGTAATGTAATGTAAGTGTAATATGTAAAATACTGAAAAGTCGCTAAGAACCTTTGGTTGATGCTAAACACACACACACAAACAAAACAATCAAAAACAAAAAACAAACACACACACAAACAAAACAAACAAAAACAAAAAACAAAAAACAAACACACACACAAACAAAACAAACAAAAACAAAAACAAAACAACACACACACACAAACAAAACAAAACAAAAACAAAAAACAAACACACACACACAAACAACACACAAACACACAAACAAGACACAAACACACAACAGCACAACAAGCACAAGACACACAAACAACACACAACAACACAAACAAACACAAACAGACAAAAACAAGACACACAAACAAAACAAACACACAAACAAAAACAACACAACAAAAACAAACCACAGACAAAAACAACAACACAACAAAAACAAACACACAGAACAAAAAACAACACACAAACAAAAAACAACACACAGACAAAAACAAACACAGAAAAGAAACAGACACAAAACAAAAACAAACACACAAACAAAAACAAACACAAAAACAAAAACAAACACACAAACAAAAACAAACACACAAAAAAACAACACACAAACAAAAAACAAACACACAAACAAAAAACAAACACACAAACAAAAAACAAACACACAAACAAAAAACAAACACACAAACAAAAAACAAACACACAAACAAAAAACAAACACACAAACAAAAACAAACACACAAAAACAAACACACAAACAAAAACACACACAAACAAAAACATTCTCGTATACGTACGTATTTACAGAGTAATATACGTAGTATAGAGAGTTGTGTAATGCTGCGGCAAAAATCGGCGATATTTGGACAGAAAAACTCGTTCTGTGGGACCCGCATAATAGGTGGATAAATTACTCCCTTTAACACGTTATGTAGTCAGATTTTCAATAATACGAACAAGTTTTGAAATTAATAAAATACTTGGGGTATATAGCGAATAATTATAATTTCTTACTCCTTGTGCAGGTATGCTAGGACCAAATTAAAGTATACGTTTCAATTAAATGAAAAATATTTATGTTACTAAATGAAACGGGTTTTGGTTGCATCATTTTGGTTATTGATAGTTGCTTCTTGAAACTAATGCTTGTTTATATTGGCATTGAACTCACAGAACCATGAAGCTCTCATTTTTATCGATGCGTAAATAATAGTCTTGATAATGAAAACCTTTCTCGAGGTTGTAAATCTCAAATTTGAATTCAGCATCCCAAGCAGCATTCAAAATCGATGAGTAAATTTTGCTCGGTTGCTCGGGTTTTGCTCGGTTGTACTGAAGTAGTGAAGTTGTTCACAGGTTATGTCGAATTCCGAAACCTTGCCCACGCGTCCCAAAAGACGCAAACGTACTACATTAACTGAAAGGGAAAGAGAAAGTCAACGTAGAAGTCGTGTTAGTGAGGTCATTTCGTTCTCTGTATGGTCGTTGTCTATGAAATGTCAGTTTTGTTTTGCTTTGCACTTCCCATATGAGAGGAATTCTGCAAACGAGTTTACTCTGTGTTGCTTAAATGGGAAAATAAGTTTACCTTCGAGCAATATGCCAGAAGATATCAAAGTTGTTTATAGATGATGACATCAAAAAACTTTAGAAATGATATTCGTCAGTATAATAGTGCTCTTTCTTTTGTGTCATTTGGTGCCGACATTGCATTGCCTCCTGGTCATGGGCCATACATGTTCAAAATTTTGGAAACTCCACATCACAAAATATTTTCGTCATACCCTGAAGATCCAAACAACGCAACATATTGTGAACATTAGTCTGAGCACAGTATTTTACATTTATCTCAAATCTCACCGTCAAATTTTGACGGGTTCTCACTAGTTATTATTAATTTTATTATTATTATTATTATTATTATTATTATTATTATTATTATTTTATTTTTTAATGCCAATATCGGCCATCTGGGGGCCACGCACCACGTCATTCTCAGAGGCCCAGTCATATTTATTCCTGAGAGATTAACGTGTCTTTACCCTCTATGAGGAACAGCCTTTTTGGCTATATACATTGTTGAGACAAGGTTGTTAGCTTTGAATTATGTGGTGACAGGACGATAATGAAGGGTGAAGGGACAATCACAAATACAAATAAGTCCATACATAATAATAATAATAATAATAATAATAATAATAATAATAATAATAATAATAATAATAATATCAATATCAATGCCAGTCCGGATAGCCAAGATCGCTGTAGTGCCGTGGCGATCTCGAACGGAAGGATCGAGTTCGCCTCGGGCATGGGTGTGTTTGTTGTTTGTGTTTGTGTATGCGTGTGCGTGTGCGTTTGCGTGTGCGTGTGCGTGTACCGTCCATTCATCCATTATCATCATGCCATCTCCCATCCCCCCCGTCAAGACTAACAATCTGGGGTATACAACTCTGATTCAGCCTAATGTTGATCCCGCAGATTGATTTCTTGCAAGTCTTGCAACGTGATAATTGATACTCAACCCGTTGAAGAGCATGTATGCGTGGTCCAAGACAGCTCGAGCAAAATAACAAAACAAAAAACACAACAAAACCAATGATGAAAATCTCTACTACGTCCATGAATCTCCGTGTGTTAGAAATACGATTGCAAGATAAGGCGTCATTCAATGACAAATAACTAGTGGCGCTACAGAATGGCACAGACTTTCTTTTTTTGGTCGGATCTAGCTTTTCGGTCGTGCCCAATCCTCCTTTCTGCTACCATCTATTGCCGCCCAAACATCACTTTTTCCTCCCATTTGCTCATTTTTTTTTGCTTTCTTAATGGCAGAAACAAATCCTTACTTTAAGAATACTTGGAGACGCGTTGCTTCAAGGAGTGGACGCAACAAATTTTTAAAAAAAAGAATATAATAAAGTAAACTCTCGCACTATATGGAATTTTTTGTTGGAAAACTTGGAGCCTTTTTTATGAAAATGACATTTAAGAATTACCGACGTTCAAGAGTTACTCTCCCCTCCCCCCAAAAATTGAATTCATTTGAAGCGCTTCTACTTACAAGTGCAGTAATAATGCAATAATACAGCCACACATAACTTACATTCCCGGTACGGGATTCGAACCCGTAACCCTTTAAACCAAGGCAGCCACGACTCTTCAGTCTTCGCGATCTTTGTTATTCAGGCCGGCAGTTTTATCTTTATTCGCAAGGATGAATTATTCTGAATATAATGGCTTTCGTCCAATATTGATAGTTTAACTGCAAGAAACAATTAAAATGCCTTCATTAAAGAACAGAAATAATCATCTTGTGATGCAAAATAATTTATGTTTCATACTATTCGGTGAAAATTTTGTCCTGTCGGATAGGTCAGCGAGGTATTTTCTAACAGAGCATCTAACGTTTATAAAATGTAAAGACAAAAACATTCATGAGCTGTTCTGGCGGACTCTTAATAAAGAACTCCTCCGGTTTACAGATATATTCACTCCACAAACCATGCGCTTACGTTGAAGACTTGCAATTCCAACCCAATGACATTCCAACTACCTTCCATTTCACTTGCATGTGACATTCCAGACAATGATTTACACCAAAACGACATTCATATTCAAAATTATAATGTAACTTATAAAAATAATTTAATGAGACGCATTTGACCTCAAAAACGGTCGTTCTCGCCAATTACCGATCGAGACCGTATGTAAATTCGCTCTTGATAAGTAGTGTTCAAAGACATCTCGTAAACGCCGTGGAATTTACTTAAATTTCCAAGGCTTCCGTGAGAATTCCATCATCCATGTCGCTTTCAATCCAAACGGCATACATTTGCGAAAAGGCCTATCAAAAACAAATTGATCTACCCGGGTATCTAGTGGTACCGAAGAATTAATATTCAAATTCCGATAATTTTGCGTTGAATATTATTAAATCACAAGCACAAAAAACAATCTTTAAAAAATGAAAAAGACTAGCTAAACCCCTGCAGTAGTAAATGCACTAGAAAAGAAAATCTAAAACCAAAATATTGTTTCATGTCGTTCAGTGTTCTTTAATACTAATGAAATGAATGTTTACAAATTCTGGAACAAACCAATCTCTATTCTCTGTTAACATACAGTTTAACGCATTTCTGAAAAAGTAATTGAAACATTTTATATTTAATAAGATCTGTACTTATATTTGTAGTGGACTTTGCCAGGAAATACTGCTAATCAACTGCACTCAAAAAACGGAATGTATTACATAATTATAAAAACTGAATATTTTTGGTAAAGGGGTACATGCGTCAAACGAGTGCTGGACATACACTCTTATCATTACATTTAAGAAAACTATCTCTGAACTCAAAAAAATAGTATCTATTCGCCATCAATAACCTCAGTAAACGTCAAGTGGTTTTGATAGATCCATTCCAACTTGCACAGCAAAAGGACCGAGACCAATTTGAATTTCACAATGTAATTGGTCTTTAAAACTACGTAATAACCAATAACAGCAGACGAGCATTCATTCTATTAATTTTAGGATATTATTAAAATATATAGTTTATACTATAAAATCTGTTAATAATAACAAGCGATAATACTCGTACATCTAGGCCCATTACCTATCATTTAAAGACATATCACAAAATTTCATCGACAATTTCATTTTCTTTTTAAACGAAATCCCTTAGCGTTTTAAACATATCCATAAGATGTTTTGTGCATTTCAGAACTTACCTTAGGCCCCTGAGTGTAGGGCAACGAGTCGATTAACAAATTCATGTTGCTAAAACGAATTCTTCGGAACGACTAACCGGACTTTCCACAGTGCTCTCGTTACCTGCAAAACGAAAATGCGTGAAAGGCGGCGACCGGTGTCAACACTGCCGCCGCCGAAACCCTTCTAATTCCTAGACCTAAGACCCTCCGCCCTCCGTCCTCCACCCTTCGCCTTCGTCTTCCCCCCTCCCCCTTCCCCTCCCCGCAACCTTTCTTTCTCTAACCACTCTTCCAGGAAGCATGGGCATAGAGTAAAGACTACCTCTTTAGTCTATGGCATGGGCCTCCGTCAAAAGGAAAAATCAGAAAGCGTAGAGAAAGATATAACAGCCTTTCCTCCATACCGAATGCGAAAAAAGGACAATCGTAACAAAAGAAATCCTAATAGGCGAAAAGAATGAAAATGAAGTGAATAATGAAATAATCGCCGATGTTTCAAAAATAATGTCTTATTTTCAAACGATTTTTTTTTGTATGAAAAAAAAAGTGATCTCTTCAGCCTCATATTAGATCATTTCAGAATTCTCTAATATCGATTAGTATTAATAAATATAATTAATTTTTAAATTATTATTATTAACATGGGTGTGAACGCGTGAGGGAAGTTTGGCCCCGAGCTTTATTATGATTATACGTAGGGTGTTATGATTCGTATTACAAGTAGAAATTTGACTCGGAACTTTTAGTCTTGAGATTTTCTGATTTTCAGTACATTTCCATAATCCTTTATCTGCAAATTCCATTTCTCGAACCGGCTGAATCAGTCGCGACTCGTGGTTTTCTAAATGGGGAAGGCTGCAAATGCATTACAATACCTTGCATTGCATTCCTACACGTAATCTCTTGCGATCACGAACACTACAGTCCTGTATGCTTCGCGCTTCTGATAAAGGCTTTAGGGAGTAGCGCTCCTACCGCATATTAAGAAAACTAGTCGCTGAGTTGCATAGTAACGCAATCTGGTGAGCACACCCTTCTTCAGACCTTAGGCCCCCTCCCTTGAAGGCTGCCTGGCCGTAGCCTCCGTCCTCCGGTAAACCTGGGCAGCGAACGCATGACGTCACGCCTCCTCTTTTTACACAGGCGTTATGACGGAATGAAGTGGGAGTCTAACGCTTTTCTCTTCCTTGTCAACAGCTTCAAATGCGTTACGGACGGCCGTTAACGAATTGACATAGAAATTTTTTGATATGAATGTTATATAATAGAACTCAAAAATCCATTATTAGTAAATAAATACAGTTATAAGTATATTTTTTTAATTTCTTTTCGGGAGCGATTTCAATAGGAGAGGCTCCCCCTTACAGCCTTTAATTACGAGCCGCGCCTGCGCTGAATTAAGCTCAGATTCAACATTGCCGCTGGCTGCAGCAGTTCAGGCCGGAAGTTTCTGGAGTTCAAGTCCCGACTTAGGCGGATTTTCGGCACCAGCTTACTATCTGGATCGAATTCCACCGCTGCATGGAGAATGCTCGCGCCTGGCTGCCGTGGTTGGTACTTTTCCGTAGTTTTCCCTTTTATCGCCAAGTGAATGTCGGAGCCGGCCACAGATCGCGCGCGATCTTTCCTTCCCCTTCCTTGTTATATCCCCTCCCCTTTCAAATACTACACACACTTGTACGTACACCACCACACATGTCAGGAGACCACTCGTTAGCCTAGTGCTTATCCCGGCTGGAGAAGAGGGGGGTAATTCCCCGCAAGCCGACGTGTAGAGCGGCGCCGGATCTCACCATCCAATAAGGGAGGGACACTACCGTCTCCAGGCATTAAATATTCACTTCACTAATGAGTTTAATGACCACAGCTGTTGATGTGCTTAATTAATCAATTGCATCCATTTATCAACCATTTCTCATCAATCGTTCCATATTCTGACAATTATAGCGTTTTCCATTCGCCGCACTAGTGCGCACTCAGGGCAGCTTTCGTGTTCCATTCGACCGCTAGGCCGCACCAGTGCAAAGAACTGCGTGTTCCATTCGCACATCAACACGGACCCGGGGCGCCCTAAACTGCACTGACGATCGCGTCCGTCAGTGCAGTCCAGTGCACCGGGCCATTGTGAGGTTAGGTGCGGAATTTATCCATGCTGATTTAGATTCGTGGTGAAATTATGAAGGCAATTGAGGATCTTCTGTCACGCAGGGATACTTCGAATGATGGAGTATATTATGTTTTGCAAGAAATGTCTTAAAATAATATTTGTGATTTACACGAAGTTCGGAAAATCAGATTGTCTTTTCCGAAAATTTAACCTTGAATAACTTCATATTAACAAATCCAGTGCTATTTAGAAACTAATGTGTTTTAGGTACATCTCAATTTCGAAACGCAAATAAAGTGAAAATACAAATAGTGACCCTTACAAAATCATTCAAATATATATGCCAAGAAATGTTTCTCCCACGCCCATACATATACCAGCGGAAATGTTCACGTTAATAGTTTTATAGTTTTCAGTAATCAAACAATTCTACAGAAGCCTTTCGGTTCAAAATCTTGGGTACTATATCGATCACTGGCAAACTCGAAAAATGAAATTACGACTCATACGCATTTGAAGTTTTCGTAGTTTTTAAATAAAGAAATCACACGTTAATAATTTATGAATTAAGAAGTAGAAATTACCAAAAGACTTAATAAAAATTATAACGACCATCATAATTCAAAATGGGTACGAAATCTGCGCACCTAGGTCCACCGCAGTTTACACCGAGAAACGTGATGCGAGAAATATGGAAAATCGAAAAAAGGAACCAGGAGAAGTATTTCGAAAGAACAAAATTATTTTATTATTTTTCGTGATTTATATTTACTATTCCTGGGTGAATTTATTATTTGTAAATTTTATTATGAATTATTTAATTATTCATAATTCAATCAAGTGTAATAAAAGGAGTAGAGATATCGGATCTTAAGAAAATGTCCATAGACTCTTCTTCTTCCCATACGCCACATACTACTTTTTTAATGTCAAACTAATAAAACCTACTTTAAAGTAATGCAATTCAATGCAACAATGTATTCCTCTACAGACAATGCGATTTCGTTATGCAGGGTACTTTCGATCGTACTGACGAAACAAGATTTTCGCGGATTGAAATTACATAAGATTAGTAATGAAACAACGAATAGAGCTTGCAGCTGTTAGCAGTCAGACCCTTGGCTGGGAACAGTGGGTGTAGCCTCTTCGCATTTCGCAACGTCTCTCTCGGTTATGCTAAGTGTCCACTTGAGACAGTCTCGCCACAAAATCTCGAGATTAGTTTCCGGAGACTGCAAACTCGAGACCAGGAACAATTTCGTGTCCACTTGAGAGTGAACTCGCAGTCAGTTGTAAGATTTGATCGCAGTTTTTTTACACATTTTTTTTCTTTCCTAAGAGATTTGCGTCAGAACCTAGCTTTTATAATGCATATAAAATAGCGAAAAAGCGGAAAGTGAAAAAAAAAATGTTTTGGATTAAGAAATGGGCGGATTGTCGAAATGAATTCGGGGCTTGTTAAACACTTGAAATTTTATTCCGGTGTCTGCAGTGCAATTTCCATCATGGTTTTTAAAGTTTGTAGCAAATTCGTCAACCATTCTCATTTTCCTATGCAATTCCTATTCAATTTATGTTTTACATTCCCCCAAAACTCGCGTTCCTCATAGAGATGGATTAACTTCATCACCAGTCCACTCTCTTTTATGGGAAATAAACTTATCGCTCATTTTTTAAAATAATTAACCAAAATACAAATGAAAATTAAATATAAACCAAGAAATGCGAAATAAAAATGAAAAATACACACAAGAATGAAATCAAGTTCCCATGGACTGAGAAACATCTTCCTACGCTGGCGGAAAACCGGATACTGGGTCACGAGACCGGATACTGGGGCATGAACACTCGTAACAATTGCAGTGTCGGAGATCCACTGACTTGCCTCCGCGACTGCTCTTATCCATTTGTGAGTCGAATCTCAAGACCATTTTCTTTCATGTGGCCACTTAGCATTAGTTTGCTATGGGCCTTACGTTAGCCCTGTAGTTTGTTTGTGGCTGACACACCGCATGCACAAACAGTCCTTTTGATGACGTTCATTTCCGGTAACTCAATCCAAGAAGGCATGTAACATTCTATCGTCATAAACACAGAGAACGCTATGATTCAGACGATGATATTCCCTTTTCCTTACCTGACAAGATTGCCACGAAAGTTGACAGCAAAAATATCTGCGGTTACGAATTCTGCGTTTCAAAGGGCCCTGCTGTCTCCGCAGGGTGAAGGCAGAGTGATAAGACGGCGCGACGCGTTGAAAAGATATGGCTGAGAGACGTTCCTGACTCAGCGTCGGATGACCGCTAGCAGGGACGGATTTACTGTGACCCAATTTACACAATTCGAAGGCATTTTCATTTCTCGGTTAATTTTTCTTTCTGAACAAATAAATTCATTTCTTTTGTAAATAACAATTTACATATTTCTGGTGCGCTTCTATGCTTCTGAAATGCAAATTTTTACCTAGAAAGCAATTTTTGACACCAACTTTGAGTGCTTACTGCTGTACCATTCAGAATATCCAAGTAGTTTGTAAGAAAAAATATGCTTAAAATTGTCGTAAGAGCTTCTGTGCCAATTTTCGAAATTTCCTCCCCGTATACACACACACACACACACACACACGCGCGCGCGCGCGCGCGCGCGCGTGTGTGTGTGTGTGTGTGTGTGTGTGTGTGTGTGTGTGTGTGTGTGTGTGCACTACATGCAATAAGTATTCAAAAGTTGGTTTGAAACAATTCTTTCTATAGAAACATTTTTAATTCAGAAACACTTCAGAAACCTGTAAATTGTTTATTATTTACAAAAGAAATGAATATATTTGTTCACAAACATTAACATAGTAATAAAAAGCACCCAATTTTCACAATTCACTTGCTTTTTATTATTTTTCAAAATATTAATTTTCAGAAAATGCTCGCGTCGCTAAAGTTAATCATTTTTAACTCATAGTATGTTTGTGACAGAAAGGGTATAGCCGAATAAAGGAATGAAAAGTGCCCACCAAACCAAATCGATAATCGCGATGCTCATACGAAAGATAATAAAAAATGACGTAGATTCACAAAAAATCAGCCTGTTGCAGATATACAAGGAGAAACGTGTTTTCCATGTTTTATTTTTCTCTCAGCTTCTATTGCTTGTATCAGTCTGGAAAAAATTGGAGAGACGGAAAAAATTGTTGAATTTTAAGATATTTTTAGCTACTAATTCTGACGCCAAATTCAAATAGAAAAAAATAAATAAATTTTTGAAATGGATTTTCCACGTGATACCGTTGGAGTACAGTCTGTTTTGTTTCCCCTAGAATGTGTCTTATAACATTCTATGACATATTTTTTTCATATTTTTAAACAATGCGGATGATAGTGAAAACAAATGAAAAACAATTTTATCAGTTCAAAAACTTGAACTACGCACCAAAATGTGATGGGGAAAACGATTTTACCAATATTTAAACATATATTCAATCACGATATATGAACTCGAAATCTTATATGTGTTACATCGTTTATGAACCAAACTCAATCGGATCGTCGATGGAAAGCGATGGGTGGGCTCTCGCGCATCCGACTTCAGCCAATGAGTTTCAAGCACCAGTTTGCGTCATAATATTAGAGTGAATTTTCAATGCCAAAATTATCACAGTTGCAAGTCATTGAAACAGAAACAGATAAGAACTTTTTTCTTTTTTCAAATATTGCATCTTTTATTTTAATTACACCTTTGTCCTACTTAACTGCGCAGCAGTTAGCGTGAATTTTCAATGCCAACATTATCACAGTTGCAAGTCATTGAGAAAGAAACAGATAAACACGTTTTTCTTTATTTTCAAATATTGCATCTTTTATTTCAATTACAACTTCATCCTGTTATTTTTGGTTGGTCACCCTCGAAAATTGTCACTTTACGCCACTTTCAAAATGTTTCTCACCGCCTCGTGCTCTCCATGCAACATTGCAGGCAACGTCTGGTCACGTGCGTCACGCTTGTCAACCGTGTTGTGGTCGCGTGGTTCGTGACGCAAACTGGCGCTGCGCAGAACGAACATTAGCGGCGCCCACCCATCTCTTTCTTACAGAGGAATATCGGTGAAACGATGTTATTGAGAACGGGCGAACCGAAGTCGCAGACTGGGATGCTGCTCCTATATAGAAGGGATCATTTATTATTTGGCACACCCTCGTTCCTTGACGCAAATTGTTAAACCGTCAGATAGTTTGAGTAGACTGTTTGTATATGAAGTTTGGTTTGGTTTGGTTAGGTTTTTTCGTGTTTCCGGGCGCGTCAACTGCTTTGGTCATTAGTCCCGTTAGTGTAGTGCATTTTTTTCTAGGGAGATGGCGGTGATCTTCCCCCGCTGGAAGGCGAGATACGGCGCCGACCTACCGTCCGCTAGTGGGGTTTCCCCCTAACCAGGACTCTCCCACCAGCGGGGCACCGCCCCAGCCGGGACAAGCTCTCCCGACCGGTCTCCCGGTATATGTGGTAGTGTAGTGCATGTTAGTGTAAGTGTGTGTGTAAGGGGGAGAGGATAGGACAAGAAAAAGAAAGGAAAGAACGCGCGCGGTCCTTGGCCCGTTTGGTAGGGTACTGCTCCGGCATGCGCCTGGTGTTGATCGGAGAAACCACGGAAAACTACCACTCAGAGCAGCCGACCGCTAGAATTCTCCTCCAGGCAGCGACTGAATTCGACCTAGCTGAAAAGTGTCGAAAATCCGCCCTCTGGACTCGAACCTAGAACCTCCCGGCCAGAGGCGCTGCAGTGGCATCAGTTGATGCATTGAGCTACCGCTCCCAGTTTGTACATAAAGGTACGCGTGATCCCAGTAATTGAAAGGGTGACTGATTAATTGCCTATGATTGTCTAATTGTCAATAATTAATAAATAAACAATTGAGTAATTTGATTTATACTATAAACAAACTATTAATGTACCTAAAACCTAGTGATTTGATTTATTTATTGAGAAACAATACATAAATCTAAAAACAAAAGGGGTTTGATGATTTTATTTCGAAAATATACATACTTCGCACATAAAGACAAACATTTTTCAGCAAAAAGTTGTTAATCAGACTTTTGAATAATTTACTTATAGATTGTTCAAACATGGGTGAAAAAAATTTTCTTATTACATTTTAGAGCGAATTTCAAATTTTTGAACTGATAAAAACAGTTTTAATTTGTTTTCACTATCGTCCACAATGTTTAAAAATATGAAAAAAATAGAATGTTATAAGACACGTTTTAGGGGGAAAATTAATACAGTACTTCAACGTTATCACTTCGAAAATTCATTTGAAAAATTTATTTATTTTTTTCTATTTGAATTTAGCGCCACAATTAGTTGCCAAAAATACTTTAAAATTCAATTACTTTTTTTTCCGTCTCTCCAATTTTTTTTTCAGACTGATACATGCAATAGAAGCTGAGAGAAAAATAAAACATGAAAAAACACATGTTTTCTTGTATCTCTGCAACAGATTGCCGTAGGAGGTTGATTTTTTGTGCATCTATATCATTTTTTATTCTCTTTGGTATGAGCATCACGATTATCGATTTTGTTTGGGAGTACAACCCCTTAATCGGCTATACTCTTTATTCACCCACTTATTCGGCTATACCCTTTAGTATTTTATGACATTAAAGAACAAAAGATGCACTTTGCTGTACGTATTGAATTCATTATTTTTTTAAATACATTTTTTGGACTATTTTATTTTAATTTTTTAAATTTCTTCGGAAACTCGACAGTTTAAAAATTCGAAAAATAACATTGCAATCTCTGAAAAGTTCTATACGTCTGGTACTTTCAAAGTGAGACGGCGAGACGATACTGATAAATTCAATAAAAGTTCGCTACTCACCGAGCTCTGGAACAACACATTGGCACTGAACCGTCCATTATCTGTTCTAACACTCCTCTTATAACAACACATTTTACATACACGAAACTTGAAAGGAACATTACGTATACAAAAATTAATGTCAATTCAGTTTCATGGACAAGAACCACGGAAATCTTTTACACATTCTACAAGCGGCCACGGAAATCTTTTACACATTCTACAAGCGGCCACCTTTGTGGTTCTGTATTATATCCTGTTTTGTGGTAAATGTTTAGATATTGTCCACGTTGCTTGGCCAAGACCCACTGTAGATGGAAAATTGTTGTTCCCGAAAGTTAACTTGGGGCATGAAATAAAAATATTTTATATATTGTTATTGTTGTGGACGATTGTCCCTATATCCATAATGGATTATCACAAGATCTCAGCTACCACCACGGAATTTATTGATGCCTTTTACCTTTATACTCCCACTATTTACCATTCAATGGACTTTAAATATTTTAAACGCTCTCCATATTGTGACGCGAGAAGGAGCTAGACAATTGCTCCCATTACTAACATTCAGGAATGGAAGAAGCGGGAACTTAAAAGTATGGGATCTCCAGCAGACGTTACCGAAATCGTCGCTAAATCCCATTGGACTACGGACATTCACCAGACGTTCACCTATTGTAAATACCTAAACCTTCTAAGACTTATTTACTTTTGTTACCCCACGTCATTTGTAAACTACTCACTACTGATATGTAATAAATAATAGTAATAAATCTTTCTTACTAATTTGTGAATTATCACGAAATGATGAATCTCTCTAACTGTATTAATTTACTTACCTGTTTGGGCACATTATGGGAATTGACATAATATTATTCTACAAATATGCCATTTATTTGCCTTGCTATGCTCATACATTTGTCCGTTACTGAAACGTTATTATCTTGATTCTATTTCTATTTTTTACTTTCTCATATACTGTCATGGTTTCTATATATACACACAACCCTTTTCTCCCTTTCTTTACAAATACAAATAAAATTACTTTTATAACATCTAGATCCTTGCCTTCCTAATGCGGGCTGTGATATACCATTCCAATGAATTTATAGATCGTGAGTTCGCGAAATCGATCCTATACAGGAAATCGAGAATAAAATTACCATTATTTCAGGAAGATGTGTATATATATATATATATATATATATATATATATATATATATATTTAATTATTCCCTATCATTAGGTTACCGCTATTTAATAATAACTCCATGGAATCTCAGTCAAAAAAACGTATAAGAATACCGGCTTTGTTTATTCCTTGTTCTTGTTGACAATAATATTAAGCGAATTCTATCTCGCGTATGATATCAAAACACATATGCATACATAAAAAACTCACATAAAATACCCTTTGACAAATGAACTACAATCTAATATTCAACCATACATCTTTCTTCCGACATTCACACAAATATTACCAACAGACACTCGAGTGCACTCTACCAGTTTGAATAATTTGAAAAATGGTCATGTCTTTTCCGTAGGATTTTAAAAGTAAGGCTTGGCCTTGCTATAAATTTTTTAATGTTGGAAAACAAAAATATAAGGTTTTTAAACTTCCCTTTTTGCTGCACAGCGATTGGCTGCCACTGCTGTCCACATTCGACCATTTCACATTCCAAAAAAAATTAAAACTTCGAAACTAAAACGCGAAATTATATAAAATGTTCACCACGGCATTCCAGCCTCATCTCATGAAGTTTTTGATTCTACAATCAAAATAACACGCGATGCGTTTAATACGGCAACTCAAGATCATCTCACCAGGTAAACATTCCTACGACCTCGATGCGCTCGCCACGGCATCTCAATCACATCTCATCTAAAAAAATTGTTATTCTGATCCACCAACCGCATAGTTCTTTGTAAACAAAAGAAAACTCTTCTCTGATAATGTATTGTTTCTTTACCTCCTTTTTTATATTATATTGTCTTTAATAGCCTTTTACGGAGCGTTGCCATAAATTCCTAAATATATTCCAAGACCTTTATAATATTCGCAACCCTTTTTCTAATCACTTCTTTTCTTATTTGAACATATTATTAGTAATCGTTTGTCACGCTTGTGAGAACATTCGACTGTCTCATTCCTAATATGGAAAATTAATTTATTATTACGGAAATCTTTTTATCTACGAAATATTAAGTGGTTGCGACGTGTCATTATTTGTAAATCTGTTCTGTTTTTACGAATTATTGACATACAGCCTATTCATACAGCACAGTTCTTTGGAATATCAATAAATTTGAGAAAATAGCTTTCATTCATGCACTTTTACAAGTTTTTTGTTCTTATTGACATACGAAATGAATGTGTTTTAGTCCTAATTTCAATGCTTCTGTATTTATTTTGGACGCGTCTAAATAGACCGTCACAAAACATACGGAGTAATACACATAGCATAGATAACGTTATGTAATGCTGTGGAAAATCGATTTCGAGATTTCCACGGAAATACGTTTTGGGGTCCCCTGATACCGAAAAAGTAGTTTTTATTCAAAACGTCAGTCCGTCCTTCAGTTTGTCCGCGTGTGAATACTAATAGCGTCTAAACCTTGTGTAGGAGTTTTTACAAATTGAAGAATCCCCGGTCTATCTGTCTCTAGTTGAAACATTGAAATTTTGAAAAACATTCTTTAAAATTTGGGGGTACTTTCCATGAAACCCCTGGGACATTTTCAAAATTTTCACAACAATGGCTGCAATTTTGTCCGCGTGTGAATTCTAATAGCGTCTAAACCTTGTGTAGGAGTTTTACAAATTGAAGAATCTCCGGTCTATCTGTCTCTAGTTGAAACACTGAAATTTTGAAAAACATTCTTTAAAATTTGGTGGTACTTTACATGAAACCCTTGGGACATTTTCAAAATTTTCACAACAATGGCTGTAATTTTTTTCTTTAAATTTCTTGTAAGAATAGACTAAATTACACTCTTAAAGGTGACATAGGTTCGAATTTCAGGGTTATCACTGAATTTTCAAAAATTTCAAAAGTTTGAATTATTTCCAGCGTTTTCCTACAACTATAAACTAAAGATTAAAATTTTTCCTTCAAATGAAATTTGTTGTCTATAATTAGTTCTTTCATTAAGGTCATGCACACAAAACCGGTTCCAAATTTTTTCTTTAAACTTTTGGTAACGATAGTGCTTGATGCGCTCTTGAGGGATCTTGTCGTTGGTGGGGTTTGCTGGTGTGGCCTCATGATCTGTTGGGCTATGCAGGCGGTAACGTAGTTACTAGCAGGGCCTTCCTTGCCGGTCAGGCCAAATCCAGATCCAGACGAAAAAGCAATCCAGAAGAGGAACCGCGCTGCTCGCAGTGCCTGACGCAGGCGGCAGCCAACGAGGGAAAAGATCAACGGCCCCACGGCAATGTGGATGAGATCCACTTGCCGGATGGAGCGGAAGTAGAGCGGAACCTCGATTTAACCGCAGAAATTGACTTCGCGGAATATCGACAAATGGGCGGAAATGCATCAAAACATGTGCAGTTTTGTGCGGGTTTTCAGATTACGACGAAACTGTCAAAAAACAACCACAACGACATTGATAGTGAGTTTAATTTTTTGGTCTTTTCTCTATACATGATATTTCATTACTCGTTTGTTAATTCGTTCAAATTTACTTTGAGAAGTGAATAAAATTAGTTTTTATACCACTAATATATTATGTATTCTAAAAATTTTAGCGCCTTTGTCGTGCACAACATGAGTATCTGGCACTATACATTGGCCGTATTTACAATTAATTTTAGAACACGCCGCGCCGATTAAAATGAGTCCTCTTGGAAGTACGATGTCACTGCCAGCATTGTCCGTTAAGCCATAGGAAATAAGCATTCATATGTAAGCATTTCTGTGGTAATCTTTTTAAGTGTGGATATTTAAGAGGAGCAAGGAGAGTGAAAATGGGAAAGGGGAAGAATTTAAAAATTTCAATCAAAAATGAGAACAAAAAATTATTTTCAAGATAAGGAGGTGGAGGAGGACGTGGTCCAAAGCATCTTGCGTTCACGTTTAACTTTATTATTATTATTCCAAACTTTTCACTCTCTGCATTATGTACAGGAACATTCACAAGACCATTGCTGGTCTAGGCTCAGTCGATCTCGCAGAGACAAGACACGAACGAATGTTACTCTCTAGACATTTAAATCAATCGTGTTCCAATTAGCAGTACATCAGGAATTCTCTTACTATTCTGCAGCTGTCCAGTATTACTGCTTTCTGAATTTGCTCCACGCATGAAAATGGTAATTTCAACACGAATTCAGTGGCGGCTCGTTCGCATGTGCACACCCAAATTAATGCGGTGCCATTTCTCTTAAACATGTCTTAACAAGAGGGGAATACAAGTCCTCTCAGAGCATTTACGAAACATGATATTTCAAAACGCGCCGTTCGGAAGCTGCGATTGCCGGTCTGTCCGCCTTTCTTTCGTGAAAGCCTGCGGGAGCACACTCAGGAGAATGCGACCGAGGAATCGGCGTCCTACAGTTGGGGCAGCTCCTAGTGGGTTTCTCGCTTTATGGAGAACTGGAGCAATCCCGCCGCGGTTCTCCTTCTACGGCGCCGGCGCAGTGGCGACCTCGGGATGTGCCTTGACGTGTCTTGAAGGTATAACACTCGAGTAGCACAAGATTTTAACAGACGTAAGTGTGACATTGAATGAAAAAAGTGTGAGATATCTCTCCACTTAAATGAGCTTTCGCACTAGCGCGCGAAACGCGAACGCATTGCTGTGCAGTGTTGCATTCATAAAAGTGTTAATTGTATATAATATGTGTATTCTCTTGTGTTTTAAAGTGAGTTGCAATTACAAAACCATTCCGAAGTATTCAAACCCCTAGTGTATTTTGTAAACGTAAGTAATAGTCTACGTTTCAATGTGTTTTGAGAAACCGAAATCAGAGAGTTCTTTTTCTGTAAGAGTGTTTGTGCAACTAACAATGAATAGCGTTGAAAATATGAAACGTAAGAAATCAATGATTTCAATGAAAAATCCATTAAAAAAATTCCTGAAAAGAAACAATAGAATGGAATTGTTCAACATGCTATCAGACTTCATAAGATGATTTGTGTGTGTGAGAGAGAGTGAGTGAGAGTGAGAGAGTGAGTGTGAGAGCGTGAGAGTGTGAGAGCGTGAGTGAGAGAGAGTGAGAGGGAGTGAGAGAGAGTGAGAGAGAGAAGAAAAACGTTGCACACCCTAATGGCATGACCACGAGCCGCCACTGCTTGAATTGCATGTACTGTGTGTTTGGAACTAATGGACATGATTATCGGTTGTATGTATATATTCTGAAGTCTCCATTGTTGACGATATCTCTTGAGTTTCAAGTTTTGAAAGATTCTAGATTGTTATTGTTGACGACTCCAATATCGATTATCCGGGCTGTTTTCTGGAGCTCGTTTAGAACTATTATATGATTGTTCGAAATTGAACCTGTTGTATTTGCAGGATCCAGGGGTAAATTGCACACACAATTTTCTGAAGTGGTTTTACTGGCACAAATAAATACACATGAAATTGAACGAACAATAATAATAATAATACAGATTCAGTTTGACGGCGTTCTTGCCGTACAGTCCTGCGTTTCTAGCGGTGATCGTGGGGTGAGCAGGTCGACGGCCAGGAGGGTCAAGCGACGGGTGTTATCGCCCGCTACGGCGATAAGGCCCCAGCAGCGAGACAGCTATATAGCGGTGGCGACAGCCCGAGGTCCACGGCAATCGCTCGGGAGCCGATAATGCCACGGCCTGTGGCAGGTAGCGAACTGGAGTTTCTCGTGTCTCGTAACCAGTGGGCGGACACGGCCGTGTTAACGGCACGTCGTGTAACGAACTTCTTCCAAGTAGTGGCAATGACGTTCGTATGTGTCGTGGTAGTCGCATACAGAAAGCGTATTACTCTTTGCCATTGACTTAGAACGTTCTATGCATATGCTTCGTAGGAAATGAGTAATTATTATTTATATATTGCTTTTGGGAAGAGCAAGAGTAACTTGTAAATTAAAAGACTTTTTAAAAACGAAAAAAAAATATTATTTTTTTTCTTTTCCACTACAAAATTAAATATGGAAATTATAGTTTAAATCATACAGTATAAAATGATTCTAAAACAAATAAAATTAAAAACTTGAAAATATAATATAAAATAAATATCACGGAACCAACCAAATACAAATTTTTTCAAATTTAACAAAATTAGTTCAAAACCTAAAAAAATCAAAGCACTGACAAACTTGAAATCTTAAAAAACAATTAAACAAGACTTAAACAAAAAATTACAATAATAAAAGGAGACTAAAATTAATATCAATAATTAACCACACTCATTGAATATGCTATTGAACCTAATTGGTAACATTTTGAAAGTTGTCATTGCATTATAATATTAAAGAAGAAATAAGTCTGTCAGATTTTCTGAATATTTTGCAGCCCCATATACTCGTACCTGCATAAATTTATCAAAGAACACAAAAGTTACAAGAAACAATCAGGAAAATAAATATTATGTAGACCAATAGTGTCAAGCTTTTCAACATGTTTCAACTCTAAATATAACATTCTCCTGATGACTCTACTGTCATTAACTGGATAAGTTCTTGCATTGTTTGGTGTAAGAATCAAGAGGGGCCTGTGATTAGGACATATGCCACATAATTTCCAGCAAGCAAGCATAGAAAACTAAATGAAAACTAAAATACATGTTTTACAAAATGTCGTGACCGGCCGCACAGTTTTGAAGGTGCCGCCACAGTAGGGCGTTACCGCCCCTGGCGGCAGCGGCCAGCGACAAGAGCAGGCCAGCGGGACTCGACGATGTGCGGCCGCCACGCCTGAGCGAGCGGGGCGAGGCCCAACCCCCGACCCCTGCTACGTCTGCCAGTCTGCGGACCTACGGCCCGGGGCGAATATAAGCCGGCCGTGGCCCGGGGAGAAGGAGAGAGTGAGCGGCCGAGTAACGGTGAAGAGTGGTGATAAGTGGTAGTACATTGAAGATTGTGATTACGACGGACAGTGCTGCGACTGCGGACTTTCCCTCTACGGAGATTTGGCGACTCGGCGATATTTTGGTGCATCTACTGGTTACTACAACTCGGCTACGTTTCACTGTACATTCTCCTGGATATTCGGCACTATAGCTCTGTACCTGTTTTCTACCAATAAATTGTTTATTGAATTTTGTGTGTGTTGAATTTGGACACATCACAAAATAAGAAAACCAATATACAAATAATGGTGTGAGATCTTTCTGTAATCGAACCGAATACTTATTAACAAAGATGTTATAGCAGGTAATGTGAGCAAAGAAAACACGGGACTACAAAGATTATATAAATAGATATATCTTAATAATGTTGGAATAAGAAAATTAAATCTTTGCTACAATAATTCATGTTTAAAACTGAAGAGTTTCCTACTTTCATTAACACTTTTCACAAATGTGTAATTCATTTTGGTCCTTATAACTTACATGTCACAAAGCAATAAGTTCTCATTTTCTTTTATAATATTAATTTTAAATTTTTAAATTTAACTTATGTTCATTTCATTGGAAATTCAGTGTATCCTCTTTATTTAGCCAATTTAGAAATTATAATCCTTGTTTTTGAATTAATTTTTTAACATTAAAAAAATGTTTTTACTTATTTCCTAATTGTAATTTTCCTAATTGCAATAAATACATTCTTTGTTTAAGCATTGAAAAAACTTGCTTACTTGATTTCATACAGCAAAAATATTATTATCTCAAATTCTCAACTCAATAAATAAATTAATTCTCAATTCCACTTAAGTATTTTAATCTATTAAATTACTATCAAATATTCCTAATAAAATCATTCACATATTTCAATCCTTTTAATTTTTTGACTTTAATATGACATTCACAATCCTAATGTCATTTGCATTCAGAAAAGTATTAGTACTATAAGATATCTTCAAATTTTTAAAAAGGTTGTTTTTTTTGATTTGGATCCACCCATAGTAAAAAAAATTACCCTTGAAGAAAATTACTTAAAAATCGTTAATGCTGCAGTTTGGTATCACTCCTGGTCTATTCTATCCTGATGTTATCACTTCATTTTTTAACCACTAAAACAAATGTTATGAAGTCATTTTGCGCAATGTGCCATACTAGACATTAAGAAGCCCGAATGGTGGGGATTTGTACAGATATACTTGTATTAACTAGTAATGAAATTTCATTTCACCACATCACAGAATTTTCTCTGGGATTTCATCTATCTTTAACAGTAACAAGAATAATAGTATTAAATAATAATAATAATAATAATAATAATAATAATAATAATAAACCCCGTGTGGTGTCGGGGGTTTTAGTAGAATAGCACCTCGGGACCTCCCCCTGTCGTAGAAGGCGACTAATCGGAGCAGCTGTCCGCTGTCACTTCTTTAAACTTCCTGTAATTCCCACTTGTAACTTGTGTGTCATTGCTTCCACTTACTTGTGGCACACTTCTGTTTTCTGTCCTGTAGACCAATCTTCGTATCGGCCAACTCTTGTGTTTCCGACCCCGACGCTATTAGGTTTTGAGGGCTAGGGAGTCGTTTCTATTTTACTCTTCTATTCTGTCTTTTTCCACTGCCCCTTCTCTTCTCCCATTTCCTTTAAGCTGGCGGTAGCTTAAAAACGCACAGACCCATCTCAGCATGGAGACACGAAGCATGAGACGCCTAGGAAAAAAGCCGCTGCCTGGGGAGCGCCAGGGCGCGCCTGGAGCTGGTGCTGGGCGAGACAGCGTGAGCCACCAGTGGTAGTGTGCCGATGAGGCGGGCAACTACCGGGTTACCCGAACAAGATACAGCCCATATCAATATCAACCCTGCCCAACAACACCTAAGGGTAAACGATGGGGGAAGTGTACTCACGAGCCCATGACTCTCGTCCCGTCAACAAGGCAACGTACCATGTGGACAGATGAAACGAACGAATGTGCGGTACAGTGCTACTATAGATTGACTAAAATAGAGACATCGAAAGATCCATTCTCTACCGAACTACACAGACTAGTTACAGAGAAGATTTCCAGCTAACACCGTAAGACAGGGCAGAACGTCATAGATCAACGTAGATCGATATTTACGAACAACAGAATAGCAGTGGACAGAATCAATGCGATTAAGGAGGAAGTAGCTGTAGAATTGGGCATGGCAGAGAAGACAGATACCAGAGATGAAAATGAGGAACATCAAGTTCGTGTTGCGGAAGCCCTTGCACTTCACAAAAAGGAAGAGGAAGATGTATTTCAGACCAACTGTATGAAGTATGGAGGAATTTGTTGTACCCTAAGACTTACGCTGCCGAAAATTATCTTTAAACGAGATACAAAAGGCATAATCAGCAATGTCAACCGCATAATAACTGATCAGTTAAAAGATGAAAGCTCACTAGATGACTTGCATACTCTGACATACATTGGATCAATGACAGTTCTCATTCTTAATGGGCAACACGTCAGTAGTACAAAGCCAGTACGGAAGAAAAATCCCAACACCCCACCATGGGACCGAAGACTATGTTCCAAGATTGATCAGATTAGAAGTAATATTGGCATACTGACCCAATACACAATACCGAATGCTTCAGCTAAAGTTAGGAGAGCTGGAGCAATTATCTTGGAACACCTGAAGGCGCAGGAAAACACTGGACTGGACACGGTACTGGACACTGAAAAACAAAGACTTGCTGCACTTGGGAAGAGATTAAAACGTCACCGGAAAAGTACGCCACGTCGTAAAGACAACAACCAATTTAGAGACAACCAAAAGAACTTCTTCAGAAAACTAAGACCCACAGCATCCAGTATAGAAGATCACACTCAAAGCTGAGGACGCTTTCAGTTTTTGGCAAAATGTGTGGGATGAATCTGTTGAACACAAAAAGGCAAAATGGCAGAGGACTGAAAAGCAACGTATGACCAGATTGAAAACAATGTTAAAGGAAAATAATAAGAAGATGTGAAAATAGCCCTGGACAAAAACATTGAACTGGAAGGCACCTGGACCCGACGGATTGCAAAATTTCTGGATTAAGAAATTCACCGGAATCCACAAACATCTTGCCAAGTGTTACACTGGTGTATTGGAAAATCCGCAGAAGATGCCTCCGTTCATGACAGAAGGGATCACCTACCTACTCCCCAAAGAGAACACAGACCGAGCTGATCCAGCAAAATACCGCCCTATCACATGTCTCCCAACACTGTACAAGCTGCTTACATCCATAATAAGCAGCAAAATATACCAACATCTAGACAACAACAAAATATTGGATGAAGAACAAAAGGGATACCATAAGGGATCACGAGGATGCAAGGAACAACTGATAGAAGATTCCATCATTACCAATTCTGTAAAACAGAGAAAGGGATCATAGTATACCGCATACGTAGACTATCAGAAAGCATTTGACAGTGTCGCACACACGTGGCTGAGTGAAGAGGAAAAAGTGGTGGTGAGAAAATGTTGATGAAAATGTTTTAGAGAACGATCTTAACTGTTTATAGAACTGGGCGTGCAGAAATAAGATGGAATTAAATCCGGAAAAGAGTAAATTCATTTGTTTTACCAAATCTCGCTCGAATGTACACTCGAATTACAAGTTAGGAACTAACGATATACTGCGTGTAAAAAACTGTAAGTACTTGGGTTTGGTCCTGCGTAGCGACTTGGGTTGGTCGGATCATATTAACAATACGGTCAAAAAATCATGGAGAGCGCTGCACTTTGTAATGCGCATTCTAAAAAACAGTAGTTCGAATGCCCGATCCTTGGCATATACTACACTTGTTCGTCCTATTTTAGAGTACGGAGCGGCCTGCTGGGACCCGTACAGAAAAGGGAAATCGAGGCGTTAGATAAAATTCAAAAACGGGCCGGGAAGTTTGTAAATCATGGACGCGTTGATGGACGAGATGAATGGGAACCCTTATCTAAGAGACGGAAACGGGCGCGTTTATGCGTAATGTACAAGACATACAAAGGGAACTCAGCATGGGCAGACATCAGTAAAAAATTACAGAAACCTGATTATAAAAGCAGAGGAGACCATCCCTGGAAAATACGATATAGAAAGCAAAGAACTGATGTAGGCAAGTTCTCCTTTGTGAATCGTACTATAATAGATTGGAACAAACTACCTGCAAAAGCACTAGAGACTCTTCCTTCTAATGTAGTGAAATTTAAAAATATACTTAATTCTATGTAGGTCATCATTAATAATACTGGGACTTGAATGAAGTCCCAGTAAATGCAGTGAAATGAAGTGAAGTGAAGTGGAGTGAAGTGTTAGAAAAGCTGAAAGTCAACTTACAGATAACTCAAAATTAATTATAACTAGGATATAAATCTCTAATTCTAATTGATATTTGTAAATATTCGTAATAGTTTTGTAATTGTCGTATATATAGTTGTAATAATGTTTGCCACCGAGCATTAGCTCAAAGCGAACTTTAATAAATCTATCTATCTGTCTATCATGTGAAGGGATTCCTGAGATTTGCAATGGATCACTGGAGGACTAACTTGCAACTGAGTACTGGCAAAAAGGACATTCAAGCTGGGAATATTAAAATCAAGAGAGGTATCTTCCAAGGTTACGCTCTCAGTCCTTTGTGGTTTTGTCTTGCTGTGAAACCACTAACATCAATGCTAAATAGGCAGAAGAAGGGATTTAAGCTGGAACAATCAGGAGCACAAGTAAGTCACCTTTTTTATATGGATGACTTGAAAGTGTATGCTGAAAACCAAAGTCATCTTCACAGCCTCCTAGATTGTGTAGGGAAATTCAGTAATGACGTGAATATGAAACTTGCCTCGACAAGTGCAGAAGTAGCTGTATGAGTAAAGGAGAATGGGTTGAACATCCTGGATATGAAGTAAATAAAGTGCAAGGCTCAAAGGAATGGCTGAGGAAGAGAATTACAAATATCTCGGATATTTGCAGTTTAAAGGCATAGAAGACAAACTTGCCAAGGAAATGGTGGATAATAACTACATCCAGAGGGTGCACGCCATCTTGAAGACAGAGTTAAATGCACGCAACACAGCGAAAGCAATCAACATACATACAGCCTCAGTACTCACTTATTCCTTGGAATACTAAAATGGACCGACACCGAACTGAAGAACCTTGACATAAAAACAAGAAAAGAAGTTTATCAAGCAAGAGCACACCATCCACACAGTACAATTGAAAGGTTCCATATGCCCCGGACAGATGGCGGCAGAGGTATTCCTAGTGTCACGACCAGGCATTATAAGCAAGTAAAAGATCTTAGAGACTACTTCAGAAGGCAAAATCCAGTGAGTGGATGACTGTAATTATAAAGACAGATCACAGCGCCACACCACTTAAACTCTCCGACTTAATGTACGATCCTTCCTCGAAGATCCCTACAAACGAACAACAACTAGAAAGATGGAGTAAAGCCCTCCACGGCCGTTACAGAAACACATTAGAAAACACTGGAATAAATCTGCAAGGTTCTTTGGTTTACCTGCAAACTGGCAACCTGTTTGCGGAAACGGAAGGCTTCATAGATGCGATTCAAGATCAGGTAATCGCAACGAGAGCTTACTGCAAGTTCATCATGCGTGAAAACATACAAAATGACAACTGCAGAATGTGTGGCCAAAAAGAGGAAGGGATCGATCACATTATTTCTGGATGTTCAGTTTTAGCGCCAAAACAATATCTTGACAGGCATAATCGAGTGGCCAAGATAATACACCAAACTCTCAGGCTAAAGTATTTTGGAGATGAGAAGCAGGCGCCATGAACCGACACCCATAAGAGAGGGTGAGAACTGCAAAATTTACTGGAACCGCCCAATACTAACAGATAAACAAATTCCGAACAACATCCCGGATATTGTACTGGTTTTAAAGACTGAAAGGAAAACCTTTATCAATGATATTGCAGTCCCTCTACCAGCCAATCTGAAGAAAACACACACGGAAAAAATTAACAAATACCTGCCATTGGCAGATGAAGTCAAAACTATGTGGGGTATGGCAAAAGTCATAGTGGCGCCAGTTGTTATTGGCGCTACAGGTGAAATCCCCAACACACTGAACAGCAATATTGTTATCTTAGATTTGCAACATGATGTGCACATATCCATTCAGAAGTCCGAGATCTTGAACACATGCAGTATTGTCCGAAGAATACTGGGAGAGTAGATGGGCAAGATGTCAAACAGAAATCTTACGTCCTTTGGCTACACAGTGCCGGAGTAAGATGTTGGCCTCCATTGGAGTGAAATAAGAGAAATAATAATAATAATAATAATAATAATAATAATTATTATTATTATTATTATTATTATTATTATTATTATTATTATTATAGATGTCTCCACTTTTGTGACCTAAGAGATCTCACTTTAAAATATGAATGTAACACTTAATACAAACACAAAAAATGAAAACTTGCTGGAAATTATTTTTTTGGATTAGGATTATCCGACATGGTAGAGAGTTGCTTAACCATGCTATTAAGCACAGTCTTGGAAATGCCTATGGCTAAAGGAACACTCTGACGAATGCGGGTCAGAGTTTTGGACGATGGTAAGGTAAACACATGTCTGAGCAGCCGGTAGGCTTTAGCACTACTTCCTTGAATAGCCAGATGCAGAACCTTAATACGGTCTGAATACCGCCTACAATTAATGGGAATGGTGGAATTTAGTTGATGAGAGTGAAAAATTTCATTAGGCAAGGCAACAACATGGTTGTCCTCATTTCGTGTCTGCAAAAAGGACATATCCAAGCGTTTCCTCGTCTGCCTCAAATATTTATCTTTAACATATTTTGCTACCTGAAATTTTTTGTAACTGCGAGGGGAAATAATTTGTCCTTTACGATAACCCATTAATATTTTCAGTTGTAGTCACTCTCTTGAAAATGATGAGAGTGTAACGTATTGTAGGGCTACACAGAGCGACCGGCGGGGCGTCACAAGGTCGCTGCGTCAACGGATTAGACGCCAGGGGCCAGGCAGGATGTGAGAACAATGAGGCAGCTGGCAGAAGCGGAGACACGCCGAGGTATTTTGAGAATTCTAAGAGCTAGGGAAATGGATGTCCAAATTGTCTGGCAACGCGACTAGCGCGGGCCGTGTGCAAAACCCAGTTTCAGGTCACGTGGGTGAGAGCTATGTAAGAGCGAACGCAGAGCGCAGGGACGGGGTTTGTCGAGCTGAGTGGAACCCTCGTGCGAACGCACAAAACTTGCGCCCAGGACGGTGCGGAGCCGAGCGAGGCTCGTACGGCAACTCATGTGTTGGGACGCCGTTGTGGACACTATTTCCACGGGTGACCGAGGTCGCCGGAGCTGTATGCTGTGTGCATAAGGCTCGCTGAGGAGTGGCGCGGGCTACGAATTAAACATTGCATTTTTAAGGGTCGCTCCTGCGATCAGGGAAGTAAACGTCTACCAGAGCTAAGAGTAACTTAAATGATTTACTGTACATATTGTGAATAAACCTGTACATATTTATCATTGAAGCTCGTGTCTGTGATTACTGTGTATTCCCACGACGTCACAAGAGCACAAGGTGACCCATTTCCAATTATCATTAGGCCATTCTGATATTGGTGGAAGATGCAGAAATGACAGCCAGTTATTAGTAACGGTGCTGATTGAAAATTTTTGTAGTATGCGGAGGAAATGAAGTCCCCTTCCAGATATGGATTTGGGACCATGACCACTCACATAACATGTATTTCTGCAAAAGAAAATTTATATTAATGTTTTGTAATCAATTTACAATGACATAACTATGACATGAAACAAAATCCTTCCATTTTTGCATCAATAAATTCAACCTAAATATTAATTCACATATTTCATGTTAACAACTCCATATGTACACACTATAGATTTTAATTTTGAAATGCATTATAAAATTATTGGAATGTAGTGGATATCAAGCAATTTGAAATGTATTGCAAGTTGAAACAATTTAGTTTATTAATATTTATATATAACTGCCACATATTACACACTAAAAATTATAGTTACTATAAAATATTTACGATGAAAAGTGCATTCCTTACATTTTTAAAAATGTAATGGGGTAAAGATATCATGAATTAATAACGGTAAATTATGTTATTATGTCTTGTCAGTAATAACAATTTTTGTCACACTAATATTTGAAAACATACTTGCTGACTAGGGGTCTTTGATATTTTTTGGCTTCTTCTGTACGAAGCGGAACAGAAAACACCACCTTTTCTTTGGAAAACACTCTCTTTCGGCACCCTTTCTTTCCTAAATATCTTCAGGACCCGTCTCAAACTCAAAGGGTACAATGGAAGGGATACGAGTATTGGCTGCGATTGGCTGAATTTTCGAAACATCGTTAATCATTCGTAAATTTTCGCTCCTTCTCGAATGTTCGCAGATAGTCCCGGAGTGACGTCAGATATCACATGACGAAAATAGCGCTGGTGCAGCCATCTAGAGTACGACACTGCAACTACTTGGACCTCTCGCAGCGCGACATAACCTCCCATTTACGTGACGCCCCACTGCTCGTAACATAGAGAGTGCTTCCCCGAGAGCTAAACTTGTGCAGTTTTGTGAACGCACGAAGTGCAATGCACGTTCACGCCACTGCGGTGCGACCATTCCTACCCTTACGGGCATCTATGGCCAATCCTGCAACATGAGAGAAAAAACAGATCAAAAAAGATTTTAGCCAACCGGCGCGCGCATTGCGTGTGCAGTAATTCAAGGCTTATATTTCAAGTCTCATTTCGCTGTTTCAGATTTCTCTTACTCCAGGAACTGCTTGGGTCGCTTATACTTCGCCCGTTTGTCGGGTTCGTATGAAGCGACCTCAGAAATGAGTGTTTTCCGAGTCAGCTGCTTTTTCAAAAAATTTTGCTGTAATGTTTTTAAAATGGTCTTTAAGCAGTGGCATTGAAATGTCGCGATGCAAGTCTCTTATAAGAGTGTACC
The DNA here is from genome assembly GCA_964035755.1 of Teleogryllus oceanicus. Classification (NCBI taxonomy): domain Eukaryota; kingdom Metazoa; phylum Arthropoda; class Insecta; order Orthoptera; family Gryllidae; genus Teleogryllus; species Teleogryllus oceanicus. Next base: position 6,805,169 of record CAXIVR010000006.1, on the reverse strand, counting down.
TGGGGGCGCAGAGGGCGGCCCTTAGGCATTCATTTTGGACTACTTGCAGTTTATTTAAATAACTATCAGCTGCTATCGCCCAGCTAGGGCATGCGTAGTCCATTTGTGGCCTAATAACTGCTTTATAAAGCGTGAGGCAGTTTGCCGTTGACAGCTTGCTTTGCTTGTGAAATAAGCATCGCAAGCGGCCTCTGGTCTGCCGCGCTTTCTTCTGCACGTTTTCAATATGCAGTTTAAAAGTGAGTGATTTGTCTAATGTCACTCCTAAATATTTTACACTTTTGGCCCAGTTAATTACGTCTCCACATAGTGCGAGTGGCCTCGGTTGCGTGAATCTCTGTCTCCGTGTGAAAAGCACAGCTGTGCTTTTACTCACATTGACTTTGACCCGCCACAGCTTCAGCCACTCCTGGATCCGTGTCAAATGCTGATCCAAATACTTCTGGAGAAGCTCGATACTTTTCGACGTGGCTATTACAGCCGTATCGTCGGCGTACAAGGCGAGTTCCGTTTGAGGGTGCGAGGGAATATCACGCACATAGAGGCTGAAGAGCGTAGGAGCTAGCACGCTCCCTTGTGGCACTCCGGCCCATATGGCGCGGCGGGTAGATTTAGCATTCAGAAGCGTTACTTGAAACGTTCTGTTTGCTAGGAAAGAGTGGACAAGGTGCACTAGGTAACTTGGAAGGTTCAAGGTATGGAGTTTGTAGAGGAGACCGACGTGCCAAACCTTGTCAAATGCGCTGGCAAAGAGTGCTTCGCTCCCGGTGGTTTTATACCTCACCGCCCCGTGAAGGGGAAGGGGGGGGGGCTGCGCCCCTCCACTAGCGGAGCGTAATCCCAACTCCTCTTCTGATTGGGGGGATACCACTCCTGTAATTATGCTTCTGTCCCAGTATAGCTTCCATTCTTTTTCCAAGACTGTAGGAGGACGATATTTCTAATATGGGACATTACAAGGCTCAAGTCCGTATTTTCTTACTAACCGTCGATGAATTATTTTACCCATATTTTCGTGCCTACCTGTATAGGCTGTGGAAGCCAACACACGACAGCCGGCAAGGATGTGCTGGATGTGTGCACCGCATCTTCTACATTCATACCTTTCTATGGACGGGTCTCTTATTATATAGCGTAAGTAATTTCTTGTTGCGATAACCTGGTCTTGAATGGCTATGATAAAGCCATCTGTTTCTAGGTAAACCACGTGTCAACCACCAGTTAGATGCTTTAAAATCAGTAGCGTAGCGTGATCATTTTCCTGGGTAGGCTCCAAAGCATATTAACGTATTATTTAACACCGTCATTAAAAAGATATTTTATTCGCTCGTTTACCCGAGTGGATACTACTAGAACGTTAGTTAATGGTCACCGAATTTTACTATATTACTATAACTTCAAGGAGAGAAAATAGTTCTTTAGAAATTAGTGCCAATACATTAAACGAAAACAATGTTAACACATCAAATGTCATGGTCCCCAATTGGAGATCTCAGACCTTTTCTATTGTTGCTTGACATTATGTAATTTAATTTGCTGATTATATTTCTTCAATAGATGCAAAACATCCTAAACGAAACATATAAGCAATTTTTTTTAAATTCCTGAATGCCAGATATTGATTTACCCAATATCGCTAAAAATTGTACACTCCTGGCCAGGGTGTATACATGACTTGCGTCGGTTCGAAGATTCGTATCATACCACTGTTTTTGAAAACGGCTAGTATTTGTCAGATCTGCCTTTTTAAAGAAAGATTTGGTGTATGTCTTTTAGTCTTAACTTCTAGTTTCCCCTCATAACTTAAATTACTGAAGTATGTTGGGGATGAGTAACAGAAAGTCTATGAGATTGTCGTCTGGTAAAGCATATTTCCTACAGTAAACAATAACATTGTATTAACTATCAGCTATAAGATCTGAACTAAACGCGATGAACTATCATTAATTTCTCACCTGTCAGATCAAGGAAGTGAATTATTCTTAAATGTTTGAGCTGGCTGGTTTCACTATAATATGAAGCAGCTCCTATCGCCGAAACTTTCTCTGAAGACATCGGAATGTGTTTTGGTATAGACAAGTGTAGAACGGTTAAATTGGTACGCGGCAAATTGACGAGGGGACTGGATACGAGACGCAAAGTTGCGATCTTAGAACACGATGTACTGTATGTAACTTGGCATATAGCAGTCTGGAACAGTAGCCCATTTCGGAAACGAAGAAACGTATAACCGCAGAATTCTGGAACCGACTCACAGATGTTCTTAAAACATCTTTGAATTAGCGAAATATTGCTGCAATACATGTATACGCTATTCCTATGATCATCTACTCAATGGGCTTAATAAAGTGGAGTCAGATGGACCTTGAAGCAATGAATAGACATGTAAGAACCCGAATGACCTAATATCTTTATCATCATTCTAAATCTGCTATTGAGAGGATAAATCTACCACGTGAAATGGAGGTCGAGGCATATCAAATATAACCAACAGTAACGCCAACCAAATCTCTCTAATGAGAAAGTACTTCCTTGAGAGGGCAGACACATCGACATGCATAAGGCACTGCATGAGGCTGATTTCAGTCTCACCTCCTTAAATTTTGCAAATGCTTTTTCAACCAGAGTACACAAGCCATGAAAGCCTGATGCAATAGTGCTGTCGAAAAGAGTTACATGGTAGACATCCCAATGAACTATCAGGCCAGAACATAGATTTTTAAGTATCTAACTGGTGGTTGACAGTGGTTTACCTAGAAACAGATGGCTTTATCATAGCAATTCAAGACCAGGTTATCGCAACAAAAAAATACTTTCGCTATATAACAAGAGACATGTCCATAGTAAATTATGAATGTAAAAGATGCGGTGGACAGCGTGAAAACATCCAGCACATCTTTGTCGGTTGTAGTGTGTTGGCTTCAACGTCCTATATAGTTAGGCACGATAATTTGGGTAAAATAATCAATGGACGGTTAATAAGAGAATACGGTCTTGAGTCCTGAATGTTCTATATTACAAATATCATCCTTAAACAGTTTTGGGAAATGAAGAATGGAAGCTATACTGGGACAGAAGCATAATTACAGACACTACACTTTCGAACAATAGGTCAGATATAACAGTTCTAAACAAGCTCCAGAAAACAGCCATGATAATCGATTTTGGAGTCTTCAAAAATAACAATCTAGAATCTGTATATAACGTGAAAATTTGAAACTTTGAAAACTTGAAAAACCGGAGCAATAGCTGAAAATGGAACTAGTACCACATTTTTGACCGTCCCTTATTATATATCAAGAGGAATTTTAAAGGAAAAAATGAGAGCGTTTTTTGAGAAAAATTTTTCGCGCAATATTTCACGGAAATTACACATATTTTTGAAAAATTAACCATGAACTTATTTAAAGATCCGTCTTCGAGAAAACAGATTTCATTGAGCAAAACATCTCTATCTTCAATATTATAGTTGTAGGAAGACGCCCAAAAAATTGCACTTTTTGAATTTTAAAAAACAATCTATGATTTCAACGAACATGAGGCCACGACCATTCTCTTAAGCGGTCTTTATGATATCAGAAGACAAAGTTTGATCAAAAAATTTGGTGCCTTTTTGAGAAAATTTTGAAAATGTTTTTGAGGCTTCATATAAAGCACCCTCAAAAATGAAAATATCCGTTTGAAACTCCCAAAGCATCGAGTTGTATAAGATCGATTGCGTAATATCAATTTGGAAGTCAATCGGCTGAGGTGCTAGCGTTGACCATAGATGGGTGGACATACATTTTGCTGTCAAGCGATTTTTCGGTATCATGGACCTACCCCACGTCTTAGAAGATTTTTTTTTTTAAATTTAGAAACAGGATTTATTCACTTTTTTGGGGGGGGGGCAAAAATTCGCCATTTTCTGGCTCACGATTACATAGTTCTCTCTTCTTACGAAGTATTTGCAAGGTGAGAAAGTAACATGATATCAAATATTCATGAAAGAATTGAACATACTGAAAAACATCAATTGTTTGAGATACAAGTTTTTCGCTAAAAAGGGAGGGAAACGCAAACGAATTCTGAAATTTTGCGGATACCCATCTGCACTAAACAATAATGTGGCTAGCAGGGGCGTATACAGCCTATTATATTGGAGACGGCCATCATAGATTTTTGTTAAATAATGAACATTTTTACGAAATTGTATTTTATTTGCGTATGATACCTACTATGCAATATTATTTTTTAAATAATAACATAATTCTAACATAAATATTTAAATCAATTTTTTCAAATAAAAGAAGGTAACAGATGCAAACTCTAGCCCCCCCTCCCCCGTATCCGCCAATGATTGCCAGGGACTGTAGTGGGAAGGGACCAGTGGGTTAAAAGGACACTTTGAAATCAGCGCCATCATTCGTATGTTTTCGATAACAAACCCACTCATAATAAAAATATGTTTTACTTTAAAACAGCAAGAATTATCTGGAACTCAGTCTCAAGTTCGTTATTTTATATACTATAATAATACCACAGAAGTAGATATCTAAACATGTGAAACATTGAAAAACTATTGTGAATGAGTTTATTTAGGTACCTTTAATTATGGAATGTTGGTAGAACGTGTTTTAAAACTATTGTCACAAGTGACTGTTCGAGTAAAAATTAGACCTAATTTAATTTTGTATCTTTTTAACTGTGAGCAAACATTATAATTTAAGTTAATCACTAAATAAAGATATTGTTGTCATTATCTAGCGATATAAACGATAGATTTCACCTTACGTAATTTTTCGCGTCAAAACCTATTAGCTTTTCTAAAACACTTAACAACTATTATATTATTTTTTGACTGATCCCCAATTATTCAGCGTAATCTGTATTATTAATATTTTCTAAATGTTAGAAAACATATGACACACGGATGACCTGAAAACAATTGCCTGATGAAGCCGGTGCAGTCTTCGTATGAATATATCGCTCTTGAATAATGAACTCGTAAATATTAGTCGTGAATTATTTGTGATTTTACTGAAAATCATCACGTATGATGCAATAATAAGGCTGGATAATGACGGAAAAAACACGACTTGATGCATTCGGGACGTCTGTCGTGTAGCTACGTGTCCGACTCCGAATGCGAGACCCGAGTCGTGTGACCGAAATCTCGGGGTAGTGGGAGAATAAACAACGTAGTCGATTTAAAACGCAGTTCGAAAAAGATGGCTGGTTACACTGGACGTAGGAAGTTAGAAGATCTTGATTTAACTAGGCAAGAATTGGACCAGATCGGCGACGCGCTGAAAAAAGAAGAATTTCGAAAATTACTCGTGGATTATGTGCAAGAAGTTAATGACCCAGAAAATAAAAAGTTGTTTCAGAACGAAATAACTCAGTTAGAAAAGGAAAGAGGGTACGACGTGACATTTATTAATCCCGAGCCGGGATATGTAATCAAAACTAGTGTTGACGACGACAAGAAAGCCTTCGTAAATGTGTGTCAAAGTGATAAGGTACAAAGACCAACGTCGGTTACCGGCGTCAGAGACGGCACATTTGGAAGAAAGTGGTCGTTGCCGTATACTCAAGCCCCACCTCGTGAAGATCTCGATACTGCTGGAAAAAGATGTGTTGTTTTTGATGTTGTATTTCATCCAGAAGCATTGGAAATGGCTAGTTGGAATGTTCAGTTCAGGAATATGCTGAACGAAACAGCTCTTGATGGAGTAGAAAGTAATTATAATGTGAAACTCGATAGAAATAATCTTAAGTTTCCCAAAATGAAATATAAAGGTTTAGCTTCTGCTACTATCATTAGAAAAAAATCAGATTCTTTCCAGCCGGATGATGAGTTTGAAGATGTGTTATCTAAAATGAATTATCCGTATAATGAAGCAGAAACCTCAAATGTGCCTAAAAACACTAAGGAAAGACCACAAAAGAATTCTGAGACTTCTGCAAATAAATCCCCATATACGACACCAAAATATGTAATAAAATATCGCAATGTTGTGGACTATCAAGAATTCTTGAATGACAAAAATGCAAAATTATGTGCCACTTTGCCTAAAGAAATTATTGTTGAAATTGATTTACCTCTTTTGAGTTCTACAACAGAAGCTGTTTTGGATGTTACCGAAAAGTCCTTGTCCTTATTGAGTGAAAAGCCAGCTAAATATAAACTGTTTATCTCACTTCCTTACATTGTTGATGAAGATGCAGGAAATGCAAAGTTTGATAAAACCAAACGTAAATTGCAAATAACTCTTCCTTTGAAGAATCGTCAAATTGCTCCATTTTCTGATTTTGGTCGAGAAGATAGTGGTGTAGAAAGTGATATAGGTGTTCGCAGTCCTGGGTCCAGTAGTGGGGAAGATGATAATATTGACAGTGAACACAGAAAATTATCATATTACAGTGATATTAGCCATAAAGTAATTCATAAAATCGAAGAAGTTAATGGTGATGCAAATGGTGTTGATGAGAAAGGAGATTCAAGCAATAAGTCATCTGTAAGTGTTTTGGATAATGAAGTGTTTCGGACTAACCCAAGTACAGTCAACTTTTTGGATAACGATAAACATTACTCATTCCCTCCATTTACTTGCAATGTTGTTGATAACACAATCATATTTACCTTGCATGTCAAAAATGTGGATCCTAATTCTGTGAATCATTGTTTAATTGGAGATTCTTGTGGTATTCACATTAAATTTACATCCATTGGATCTGGCTTCTTTCCAATCCAACATGCATTTTGTACAAAATTTCCTAATAGTTCCTCTATTGATGAAGAATCTGTGAACATTGAAACTTGGGATAACAATGTTATAGTACAAATCCAATTAAAATCCTGTGATATAAATTTGCTTGATTATTCCGCTGGTGTGAATGAAGATACTTTAGTAAAGCATGACCTTCCTGAGCCAACAGTAATTGCAAAAAAATTGGATGAATTGAAGGTAAGAGCAGATGTGATAAGCAATTTTTTTTTTTTTTTTTTTTTTTTAAGATAATTAACAAATTTAATTGAGCTGAAGAATTTATATTTGAGTGCATTTTCTGTTGCCTAATTCTCGTGTTGCTTTCTTTAATTTTATTGACAGAGCTTTATTCAGAAAATAAAAACACATAATGTATTGAGTACATATTGCATTGAAATAACATTGATGAATTTCAGATTGAATGTAACGAGAACTCTGAGCCAAGTGAACTGAATATCGAGGTAACAAAATGTACAAAAGATGAAACAATTGTGGAAATTTCTCCTGTTGGGAAAAAAATAGAAAATGTACAAGATGAGAAGGGTAGTGACTCATCAGAAGATAACACTGCGCAAGAACCTCCTGATCATAAAAAATCATTGAGACATCCAATGTTTCGTACATTATCAGAGTCTAGTGGAGATGAAATGGTAAATTTTTCTGTTTGTAAACATTGTTTTATGAAAGTATTTTAAGACATGTTTGTTAAATGTGAAGTAGTAGTTTGTGTCTTGTTTACTCCTATTCTATTTAAATCATGTTGGCACAGAGTCAGGAAAAGCCATTTAGCTTTTGTGTTGGTGTTGGCATGTACAGTAACTGCAGATTGTAAAGTTCATTGCCCTTCGATTTAATTGCAAATTTGATATAACCAACTGTATAAGTAAACACATCTATTATTAAATAAAATGTAATTTAAAATTACAAAAATAACGAATGCCCAGTCTACTAATAATTTGTTGAAATATGGAGTTGTATTGGATAATAAAAAATTTAAAATTCAACAGATTTCCACCTAAATGTGAATATTGAAGTATCTTGAGAAATTGTGTTTTTTTATATTTTAACTGAAATTTCTGTCTATGCTATTTTAAATATTTTTAAAAATTTTCCATAATTATTTAAAAATTTATTTAATCTTTACCCTTCAAAGAAAGGAATTTTGAAACGTGTTAGTCGCAGTTTATCCGAATCAAGTGCTGATGATTACACATGGTCTTCATCACTTGATATGATAATGCAGTCTGGTTCTGATTCTTGTATACCTGAAGAAGAGGGTCGAGGGGTGAAGAAAACCGTTCGTTTTAATGAGATTGTACATCAGCAAACATACAGGTAAATATGAGGCAAACAGCCCCATGATCCATTGTTGGTAGTGTATACTGTATTTCATGTGTGCTATTTTGTTTTGTTTTGCAGAAGTAATTCTAGCATATTTGGCCAAAGAAAAAAGAATCAAAGAAAAACTCGCAACAAGAAACGAGCACAGGAGCGAAGAGCAAGTGAAAGTGAGAATTCCGAAGGTGAAGTTGAAAAGGATAATGATAAAGAAGTAAAGACTGAAAAAAACGAAGAAGGTGAAGGAGATGATGATGTAAATGGTGATGATGATTCACCTGAAATTAATGAGTAGAGGAGGTTATTGAAGTAGAACTGAAACTTCAAGATGAAAAGACAAAGACTACAAACAAGAAAAATCGTTTGGGTCAAGTTCAAAGCAAAGGTAAAAAGAAAATCCATAAACCTGTAGTAACCCCTGTGAGTAAAAATGAAAATCCTAAAGTTGATTTGAAAAATGAATTGATTTTTGACCTGGACATGTAAGGTTTAGAAAGAATGGAAAAACTTATCAAGAATTTTTTATGTGTGTGCACATGCCACTTGCATTCTGATTTTAACAAAATTTTATGTATTCCAATGTGAAAAAAAAATTACTCAAATTATGAGTAGATTTTTTAAATATGTTCATTTAATGAATAAAAGTGAGTTTAACCACGCAAAAAACAGGTTTAAGCAAATGGTTCAGGTTTTTATGTTTTCTTTTACTGTATGTGGTGATATTCCATAGTAGCATAGTATAGATACCATTCACCTAATATTTTGTGATTGAGAAAGGGTGTGGCAGAGCATTTTTAGGAATGAAGTCAAACCTTCAATTATTATGTTGGTGCGTAGGACCACTATAGCTGCAGTATTATGAGTATTGTAACATTAGGTGTGGTAATTTACAAATGCTATTAACCATGTCACCTTTTGCTAGGCAAATTAGAATTCTATTTAGAAGATATTCATTGATTTTGTATTCGTGAAAGGTTTTCTAAGATTTAGCTATCACATGCTGATTTTACATACTATACATCTGAATGAAATTCAGTATAAATAGGCAAAATGAAGTCACAGTATTTTAACATTTTTATAAAAGTACAAACAGAAGGAATTAATAATGTCCATTAAAATAATTTATTTAGACTTTTCAGTAGTCTCTCGTAGGGTAATAGGATTCATTTGAGGCACTCTTTGATCAGATACTTTTAAATTTGTTGCAGAGGTTTGTCTAATTATCTGAGGTATATGACATTGGAATAGTATTACACATTGTCAAGAATTTAGCAATGTAGTGAAATAATAAGAAATACTTGGCTTTATTTCATTTTATTCTGTCTCAGATTGACAATAATCTTTACTTACGTAATACAAATGAACTACAATTTTTTAAATTTTGTCAGTGGAAACCAAAATCTATTATAGTGAAACCTGTATTTATTAGTTCAGACCAGCTAGTTAGAAGAAAGTTTTGGTTTCAACATTACAAAATTTTTCAGAGGAGTGATATGCCCCAACTAGGGCCTACATCAAAAAAAAAAACAAAAAAAAACAGTACTTCTTAGTGTTTGTTTAAATGATTTTACTGTGATTAAAGAGTGAGATTGACCCAAAGGTAGTCTTTAGGTTGCCATCTCACATTGCTGCACTTTTTGCCTAAATATCCAATCAGCTGATTTTCAAGAATTAGGTTTGTTAATCATGAATCCGCTACCTTTAATATGATAAAAAGTATTCATAAGTTATGGAGTTTGCTTGTGCTGAAAATTATCAACTTAGTGCACTGAGAGGTTAACTTGCAATGAGGCTGACATCCTGGGGAACGATGAAACTGCTGAGGAAGCACATCTCTTCTATGATCGTTCATCGCTTCTAGGAGTTTATACAAAGTGAGTGCAGGAGTAAGCTCCTTTTCTCCTTTGTCAAGCTTTTCTCAACATTATCATCTCCTTAGTTATAGATTGCAATATTTAATTCAATATCTTGAGTTGATGTAAAACACTCCTCTGTTGAATTACTCCCTTGTTTAAAACTTGACAGCTTGGTAATTGTTGTGTTTCCTTGGCTTATGTTATTTTATTATTTGTATTTTGATAGAACATTTCCATGAACTACTTATATGAAAGTCCATCTTGAGCTTTGCATTCAAGTAGACAAGAAAAGATGTAATTTCAAATTTTAGAATATGAAGAGTGGAGGTATTTGTTTTTTTGGTCCAAAATGAAATATATTCAAATCTGTTAAAGAATTTTGTATCTGGAGGAATAAGTGCTTTACTACAAAAGGAAATCAATTAGCTTTACTGCTGTTTGCTATTTGTTTACCCTGTAAAGTAACAGTGTGCTTCCTGTACTGTACAATAAATCCAAAAGGCAGGAAGAGTTTTCATGTTGTTGTTTTTTCTGAGATACCTCTCTGAATGAAGTCGTAGGCTTCAGCGGCCAGATTCATGTAAATGATCTTGGCTGTCCAGGTGACGCCGCGTCGAAGGCTGCGTTGCCGACGTTTCAACCATCTTTCGACCTGCGCACAACAGTCCTGAGGAAGACCACGATAAGATGGTCGAAACGTCGGCAACACAGCCTTCGACGCGGTGTCACCTGGACAGCCAAGATCATTTACATACCTCTCTGAATGTTTACAAAAGAGAATGGTTTGGTTTTGGAAGTGTCGGTATCTCGAGCAAGAACCGTAAATCCTATAATTCATTTTCTCACTCTCTCTAAAAATATGGAAATGTCTTTAAATCAATAGGTAAACTCAATGGATTGATGTTTGAAATTCACATTTGTGAAGAGCAAGATAACTTTTTGAACTTCCAGCTTGCCTAGAATTACTCACAGGGCCTCTCAGCAAATGTGTGAATGTCCAATAATTGAATATGTTTAAACTCATAGTTTTGAGGAACTATTTATACAAGTAGAGTTGTGGCTTGAAAGGGAAACTAGATAGACATGAACCCATTGAAGAAAAATACAAGAAAAGAATTAATAGAATTTTGCAATTATTTTCTGTAGATCACACTATTCTTCAATTGAAAGGCTGTTTTAATTTTAGAAGGTAGATGCCTTGAATTAGCACCCTGCCAACAAGGACAAAAAAACTGAAGTGAGGAGCCATAAGGGAGACAAGATTCTGATATCTTTCCAGGTGTAATTTTCTGAAAGAATCTGTGCATCAATTGTAGCAGGAATCCAAGTGAAAAGTGGTCCTTTTTGAAGTAATGCATGTTGATTCAATTGCTAGAATGGACGTGTCAGTCAGGAGTTTCAGTATGCTGCAAGTCTTCGCTGGGCACAAGAGTTCTAAGTGCAGTTGTATTGTGTTTTAAATTTTGAACAGTGTATTTTGAGTAATCCATTCAGCACATTTTTATAGTGTTTAAGGACTTAACATCAGGATTTCTAGCCATTTCATTTTTTCATGCTATGCCACTGTATTGTACTGCCCAAGATCTTATTTATAAAGTTAAAATGAAGAACACATAACTATATGTATATCTTCAGGAAAAATTAATGGAATTATTTTAGTTCTCAAGTATCAGGTTCCTTGTATTTCTAAATATTTTTGCTTGAAAATAATTTTCCTATTCTGGGACATGACATGCAAATTCAACATTTCATTTGTATTCAATTAAGATTGCTAGAAATACCACCAATAATGATTGTTTTGTGTGATATTAAACGAAAAGGTCTTTTTTTTTAATTTAAGACAATCAATTAATGTTATAGCAGGAAATTTTGTTTTCATATTGTTCATTATATATTAAAATAGTATTGGGTACCCAATGTTTCGAGAATTAATTATTCACATCATTAGATCTAGAAAGTATTTGAACTTAAAAGTTAGCATAATATTGAGAAAATGTTTTAAAAACCATTGAAATCAATATATTATATGTAATCCATATTCTAAGAAAAGTACAGAAGAGGAAAATATAATATATTCATAAGGCTTAAATCAAAAGTCATTATTCTAACTGAATATCCAAGTGTTCACAACGAAAAACACACTGCATGTTGGACACTTATTTACAGCAAAAAAGCACGTGACATAGCATGGAATATCAGAGAATACTGAAATAATGAGTACAAGTTCATGTTATTTTGTGGCAATCTTTAGGCTGTATTGATTCATTATGTGACCAGGTAAACACAAAAGTAATTTAATGTAAAAGAATAAGTAACATTCTTATTCATTTTCTGTTGGCACAATTATGATGTCTTCACAGTGCATTTATAGGCATCCTTTCATTGTTTTAACAAAATCTTCATAAAAAGCAAGGAAGACAATACGATTTTTAATGTAATACTTTTATAGTAGAAATTGTGAGAACTAGCCCACATCACTGAGGCAGAGGTCAATAATACCACAAGCCTATAATTTCACTCATTATATGTAAAAATGTTAACTACAGCAGCTACTCAGTGGACAAAAGTTTTAGAACCTCTGATGAACAGACAAAAACCTGTGGATTACAATACATATTACCAACATGTTACATACAGTAAAACTCGTCTTACACTTTTCATGAGACCCTAGGGAAAATTGTATAAATAAGGGAAAATGCTTTTTTTCTTTGAAACTATGGGTGTAATGTATTTAGATACAATCAATAAGGATTATTATATGCTTTAATATGTATAATTAGATACATAATAAACAATATTACAAGGTAAAATTGAAATCTGACCTAAATTAACAACATCGGAAATCGAAGACATTAATACCGAAGTCTAATGAATTTTAAATGTCACAACGACTCTTCCACGAGTCCCCACAATCCACTGCAAGGAGCCTTAGACAATGGAACCATGTAGGACTTATTGATGTATGAAGGGAGGGAAATGGTATTTCTATTGTAAGAAAAAATGCGAAGTTTACATTTTCCCAAACTCAATAAAATGTTTGTTTTTGACAATTCATAATGATTTCCAACTAGTATTTTTTTAAATTTATTTATTTATGAAATAATAGAAAAGAGTATTCATGAAAGGAATTTAGAGTTCAAAACGTACGGAGAATTGCATACTTTGACGTTTGAGCTATTACAGGATGGGGAAAAATTAGCTTATTTTAGAAAGAGAAAGTGTGAAATTGTGACGTAAAATAAACAAATACGTGTTGACGTAAAATAAATGATCGTAAGGCTGCCGCTCTTAGGCCTGTGTCACATGAGCGTTGCGTTGACGCGCGTTACCTAATGCTGATGACGTCCGCTGCGTCGATGCCTGAGCACATGTCATATTACGCGCGTCGTAGATTGACAATATCTTATGCGAAACGTCAAACGAGCGCTCTTGGCGACATGCAGTGTTAATAAACCCGCCCGTTAAGTCACTCGTATGCGCAGGCGTCGACACAGCTGGCGTCATGTTAGGACCACTTTTAACGCGGCAAGGTGATGAGAAAGACCAGTGACAGTGCCCAACGCGAAGTGCTTTTCAGACGGTGTTGTGGCATGCAGGCTTGTTCTAAATTTGCGGGAAAATTGAAACTATATTATCGTAAAAGCGGGGTATTTATAACATAATGAATATACGAAAACTGATGGGACTGACAAGAAATGTTGTAAATGCTGGAAAAACGTAAATTGCGGGAACGTAAAAGCCGGGTTTTACTGTATTACTTTTGTAATGAACTATAATTGTCTACATATCTTTCAGAATCCTAGTTTTTAAATAATTATATGTCAAACAACACTGCCACTGCTTTTTCATTTGTTTCAATTCAGGGAGAAGGAAACAGTTAAAACACAAATGAAAACAGCATTGAGATTCCAGAAATTTATCATTATCTCACCTACAAAAGTGATAAAAAGTACATAATTGTCAGTAGTATACTAGGCCTACACAGAGTGTGAATTAAATAGTAATTAGAACTGGGAATGAAAATAGGAAGGAAGTAATTGGTTATTTAAAATTATTTCATTAACATTGAAATAAGTTGAATTGCAGTAGTGGGGATATTAGTAAATTTTCATAAAATGTTATAGTAAGTGTTTCTGATAAGATTTTGGTTAGGCTTGCATGGATTTCAGAACAATTCCCTTTATTATTACTATTTAAAATACTACTTGTCATTGTGTTTGCAGTTAATTTCACTCTGCTAAGCATTGATGGTGGTTTGTGCATCTCCTAAATATGTTATGCTTTCTTCCTGTTAAAATATATAAACATTTCAAATTGTTACATTTTAAAAATACTTTTCACAGCAGAATTCTGTGTGAATCATTGAAGATAAATGCTTATGATTATAATTAATCATAGTTCAAATAATAGAATGTGAAATGATTCAGGCATGCAATATAAAATACTGCAAAGAATTAATTTTGTATTTTGTTGATTTTAAAGAGTAACACAAGAGAGGCCCAACACTGCTAATAAGCTTATATTACAAAATTTAATTTTAATTTGATATAGTTTTCATTTTGGTGTCATGATGCTGAATCACTATAGAAAATAGCCTTCATCCAGAAAATGATCTCAAGACTAGTACTTTGGTGGCAATCATGTTAGCAGAATTGAATTAGCAGTTAGCAGTTGAAGAACTTTTTAAAAGAAACCATGGCTAGTCTGTTTATCTTAGGAATTCATTTTTAAAATATAAAAAAAAGGAAGAATTATATATTACCAAAAACTCTGATTTTAAATGGTTGAAACATAATCCCATGTCAATTTTTTCATATTAACTTGAATGCTGAAAATGGCTAATAAAATTTAAGCTGTGTTGTGCTGCAAATAAAACGAAATGTAAGGATTAAATGAAAATTACTTTCATGTGTTAATATGAGAATACTTTTTGACATTTCTGAGATCAACACTATTACAAAAACATGTATATGTTTTGCCATGTCATGTATTTGTGGATAATAGTTTTTACCTGCTTCAATTATTTCAGTTCTGTAAGTTTTTGTTAAATCATTTTGTTGATTTCCTGGCTGTAACTCTTCATTGGTAAAGAGAAACAAGTTGATTATTGGATATTTCTTACGATATAAGTATGTAAGAGGAAATGGTTTGAAAGTGTAGTGTAATGCAAACCACTAAGTATGATGTGGTTCAGATTCTCTCTCTCAAATGTACATGTATACTTGGATTTTTCTAAGAGGCATCTGAGGGAACTGTCTCCAAGATGGAATTCGACACGGCTTTTCGCGTCTTTCTCGGTCGATCAACGCCATCTTGAATTAATGATGAATTAATTAAGTTAATTATGTTTCTAGAGGGTGTTGACTTGATACATACGCGATCATGCGACATCTTGCGGCAGGACCGAGAAAGACGCGAAAAGTGCTATATATCATCTTGGAGAGACTACCCTCAGATGACACGTTAGAAAAACCCAAGTATAGGTATTGTGTAGATCTGACTGAAGTTCTGTGATCTGTTACTTTATTTTAGTGATTTTTTTATAGGAGAATAATTGTAGTAATGTTCACTTAGTCTTCTCCAAAAAAAGGGAAGTCTTCATTGATGAACAAGTCTGAATATGTTTCACACTCCATGCTTGTAATCCAATGCATGTTGACCTTGACATTTATTTTCCTTAAAGACAGTTAATAAAATTTCAACATAGTAACTGTGTTTTATTGAAGTTACTTACAAGTGGCTGAATTATAATTTTACAAATGTCTTAGTTGGAGAACATCGATAAAAACTTTTATATCTACCAGTGGCGTGCAGCAGCAAAAATTCTGCTGAACAAAATCCCGCAAAACCACGTAAACCATAAACGGGAATTCCAAGGGCCCGAAATTATCGGAGTTCGTGCTATAAAAATTCGTGTTATTCGAGTTCATATCACCGTGATCCCTTGCCAGGACCTAAGTTTTGTACATGTTACGGCGAAATTCTTGTTGAGCGAGTTCGAGTTAACGAGGGTTCACTGTAGTCGCAAAAACTCACTGTCCAAGAACCAGTGGCGAGATTCAGGGAGAGCAGTTGCCCCCCCCCCCTAGTGTTGGGACAATTTTTTTTTAAACATTTCGTTTCGCGGATCTTTACATTTATATCATAAACGATTTACTTTTTTGTATTTTGAGAAGAAATTTAATTATATTGTTACGTTTCTAGGTGGTGAGTTAAAAGTATCGTATTATTTAAGCAAAAACGTTTATTCTGTTTCTTAACGCAATCACTGAAAACACTTGATTATTTATTTACACTACACTTCTCTTGATTATTTATTTACACTACGCTTCTCTTGATTATTTATTTACACTACACTTCTCTTGATTATTTCTTTACACTACTCTTCTCTTGATTATTTATTTACACCACTCTTCTCTTGCACACTCGCACAGTTCTAAGCACTGGCCACAGTTCACTGCACTGATCACAGTTCGATGCACAGGTCACAGTTCACTGACCACAGTACGATGCACTGACCACGGTTCACGTCACTGAGCACAATCACTGCATTGCTATTCACCGCGATGCACACACTTCACAGTTCAGCTTCCACTGCCGACTTAAGACTGACCCGCGGTCTCCGACCGCCGCGTATTTATACTCGTCGAGGCAATCGAGAACTTTCCGGATCCCTCGACCGTTCTGGAATAATCCGCCGGCAGATGATGCAACCCGCGCCAACAGCAGCTCGTGGTGGCGCCGGCAGATGACGCAATACGCGCGTACAGGTAGTTCGTGGTGGTGCCGGCCGGTGACGCAATATTCGTTACACTACCCCCTCCTTAGTTACGATCCGTCTCGGAGCGCATTTAGTGAAATCATGCAGATACTTGCAGCTGGAGCCTGGATTTTCATAGGATGCCTTGTGATATGACTTACTTTTTGTGACAAGGTAATAAACATATCGACTGACGTGCAGATGCAGAACCTTCCCAATATCTAGTTGTTGGTCCTTTAATTCTTCTATCCTTCCGTATTTTCTCTTGAATACAGCAGCAACACCTCTGGTCATATCTAAATCCTGGGCGACACCATGCGCCAATGCATATTCGTGGGGTAGCGCAAACAGATCCCGTTGCACCTCCATTGTTCCACCATAACGCGCTTTATGCTTTTCACTATACTGAGACATAAACTCGTGAAATGAGAACTCTTGCATGTCCAGCTCACAAACTCATGCGGTCTTTTCCTCATCATCATTTTCATTACTTCCTGCGTACGGGGCCAGCCGATTCGAATGAACGACTCGTGGTTTTCCATTCGGCAATTTTTTAATTCGGTAGACATCATTTATCCTCTTCACTACCTCGTATGGTCCTTCCCACTGTCGTAATTTTGGACACAAACCGCGGCGGCGTTGGGGGTTAAACAGCCAAACATGTTCTCCAGGTTGATAACCTCCTCCTTCAGCTTTGATACCGGTCTTTCATTCTGTCACTTGCGATTTGGATTGCGCTGTAGATCACATGGTAGACGTAGTTCCCGGCCGAAGAGGATATTAGTGGGTGTTTGCCCAGTTGTCTCATGAACAGATGAGCGGTAGGCAAGAAGAAAAAGATGTATGTATTGGTCCCAGTCGCGTTGGTGATCTGATACGACCTTCGCTAATTATTTTCCCATTGTTCTGTTCATGCGTTCCACCATTCCGTCTGACTGCAGATGTAGGGCTGTTGTTCTTGTTTTTCTTATTCCAAGAAGTTCACACACCCCTTGAAACACTGCAGATTCGAAGGTTCGTCCTTGATCTGAATGTAATTCCAGTGGCACACTAAATCGGCTCTCTCATTCCTTAACCAGTACTTCGGAGATAGCAGTGGCCTCTTGGTTAGGTAGGGGATATGCTTCATCCCATTTGCTGAAATAATCCATGGCCACGAGTATGTATTTATTTCCATCATTTGACATTGGAAATGGGCCAGCCAAGTCAATGGCAATTCGTTCGAAAGGACTCCCAACGTCGTATTGCCTCATGTTCGCTCTTCTCTTTTTATGTGGCCCATTACTGGTAGCACAAACTTGACACTTTGTGCACCACATCTTTACGTCTTGCTTGCAATTAACCCTGTAAAATCGTTCGCGCACTTTCTCTAATGTTTTCGTTATACCGAGATGTCCTCCCGAAGTTCCTTAATGCAACTCCCTCAATATTTCAGGAACCCTTGCTCCTGGTAACAATATCTGCATCCTCTTCTGAGAGCCGTCTTCACTTTCCAGAACTCGTTTAAGAACACCTTCCTCTTCGGTAATCGAATCCCACTGCGCCCAATATGATTTTACTGCTGAAGAACAGAGAGCTATTTCTTGCCAACTTTGTCTCCGTCCTGCTATTTTCCATTTCCAAACATGTTTCAATTCTGTGCCCTCTTCCTGATCTTTCTGAAGTTCTCTGGGTTGCCATTGGTCATTACTGACAGTGACCCTTAAGGTAGGCCACATCTTCTCTTCCGCATGACAACAATGTTTGCAGCTTTTAGGGCACGGTCTTCTGGAGCATCGGCATTCCGGTGACTACTTCCGCTTTGATGTTCTATTCTAAATGTGAATTCGTGCAGTCTTTCAATCCATCTAGCGACTTGACCTTCCGGATTCTTGAAGTTCAGCAGCCATTTCAAAGCAACATGATCCGTTCTCAAAAGAAATTCTTTACCGTAGAGATATTTGTAGAAGTGTTTAACGGATTTCACCACATCAAGTAATTCTCTTCGGGTTACGCAATAGTTGCGTTCTGGCTTTGATAGCACTTTACTATAATAACCGATTACTCTCTCTCTCTCGTCCATCTTGTATCTGCGATAATACCCCTCCAATACCAACGTTACTTGCATCACTATCCAGTACATATTTCCCTTGTAGTGGATAGCTCAATATAGGGGCACTCAGCATGGCGATTTTAAGCTTTTCGAAACCGTGTTGGTAATCTTGATCCCATTGAAACAAACGCTTTTCTTCGGTCAGCTGAGTCAGCGGTTTCGCGATGTTGGCAAATCCCAAAACATAGCGGCGTTAATAGCTACATAGACCCAGGAAACTTCTCAATTCATGTTTATCCATTGGGACTGGCAATTCCTTTACGGCTTTAATCTTCTTCGAATCAGGTTCTATTCCCGTGCCAGATACTACATGTCCAAGGTACCTTTCACCTGCTTGCGAAATAAATGGCATTTGTTTGAGCTGAGTTTCAAGTTCGCTCCTTCCAACCTCTTGAACACATATTCTAGGTTATTGATGTGGTCTTCGAAAGAATTTTCCAACAACAATTATATCGTCGAGGTAGACAAGACATGTCTCCCACGACAGACCTCTAAGCACGGTTTCCAACAATCTTTCGAATGTAGCTTGAGCATTACACAGTCCGAAAGGCATTACTGTAAACTACCACAAACCTGATCCAATGGTAAATGCAGTCTTCTCTCGATCTCTGGGATCTAATCCTACTTGCCAGTATCCGCTTTTCAGGTCAAGTTTCGAGAAGATCTTGGTCCCAGAGAGCGTGTTCAACATGTCAATACGGGGGCAATGGATAGTTATCCTTCGTTACATTCTTGAGCTGTCGGAAATCGACACAGAACCGAGTCGACCCGTCTTTCTTCTTTACCAATACGACGGGAGACGCCCACGGACTGCTTGATGGTTCGATTACGCCATCCTTCATCTCTTTAATAATCTCATCTGCTTCTTGTCTAGACAGAGATTATCTTCAAGCAGCTTGGCGAATCGGTGTGGCGTTTCCGGTGTCTATTCTGGGACGAACAATATCAGTCTTTCCTTTTACACCATCACTGCATTCAAAGACGTGCTGGTATCGCCGTATTAGGTCTTCAGCCTTATGAGGCTCTTCCGGAGATAAGCCTTTACAGGCCTCTGTAACCAGATTCTGCAGTCGTTCAGGAATTCCTTTAGGTGGTGGTTCGGTATGGTTCACATTCTGCAAAACCGAGGATACCGTAGAACAATAACCAATTACTGTTCCTCTTCTCAACTTGACAGGATAGTGGTTAACGTTCATTATTCTCACAGGTATGGTTCTGTTCACTCTGACCAGTAAAGAACTGGTCAGAGTGAACAGAACCATACCTGTGAGAATAATGAACGTTAACTACTACTACTAGAATTCCTCGGCTACTAGAATTCCTCGACCAATGTCTTCGTCGTGACTTCTGGGTTGCAGGATAGCAATCTCTCCAGCTGGAACGTTGCCTTCAGGGCTCTCTTCTATAACATCTCGCTACGCTCCGTCAAGATTACGTCGTCAGCCGCAATCACATTCACGGCAATGTTACGTGAATGTAGAATGTACAAACTCCACTTCGTTGAGTCTCAGCACACGGTGTTGTAAATCCAGCTGACACCCTGATGTCAAAATATCCATTCCTAAAATTGCTTCTTCTTCGACCAGTAGACCAGCAACCAGCAGACGATGACTGAAAGCAACAGTTCCAATGGCAAGAAGGGCATCCATCTCTCCTACAACATTCACCGAGTCACCAGTGGCTGTTCAAAGTTTCCATTTGGACGGCATAAGATGAGATGATTTGGCAAAATCGGTTCGTATAATGCTCTTGGTTGCACCAGTATTCAAAAGTAAGACGCATGGCCTTCCATTTACGAGTGCATCTATGTAAACGCTGTCAGAACGGTGTCGAATGGACTTGGCGTGTATTTCGTAAGGTGGGACTCTTGTTTGACAGGTCTATGGATGCCCCCTTCCATCAACCTGCTTTAGTTTCCCTGCTGGCTGCTAGGTTTACCAACAGACTGCTGCTCCCCTTGTTGCTTCAGTGGACGGTCACATCGACTTTTCACGTGCCCTAATTCTCCACAATTCCAACATCGAGGATGTCGCCTTTTGCCACTAGAAATGCGTGCGTCTACCAACCTCTCCACCATTGCCTCCAATTATTTTTCGTCATATGTATCAACGCCGGTTTGCAATTCTCCTACTCGTCCGTCACGTTTCGATGCTTTTTTTGCAACCTGGAAGTCTAGTGCTTGACTTAATGCGTCAGCTAAGGTTTTCGGTCTTGCCAGTCTTAATGCTTGTTGTGTTTCTGCATCATGGAGCGCTTCAATAAAGCACCGGACGGCTGTGCGTTGCAGGGAACGTTCTGAAGCATCAGGGTCCGAAAGGCGCACCAGATGAGAAATATCAGCTTCCAGTTCTTGAAGACTCTCTCCAGGCTTCTGAACACGATTCCTTAGCTGGGTAAAATGCATGTCTTCGAGGTGCGCTTGCCCGTACCGTGTTTCGAGTCTCTTGACAATTTGCTCGAAGTTTGACTGTTCATTGGTCGGTATTGTCTCTAGAATATCGACGGCGTTACCACTCAAAGCCAAAATCAGGGCCGTAGAACAATCTGTTGCGGACCAGCCATTTACCGTTGCAGCAGCCTTGAATTGTTTCAAATAATTCTACCATGAAGAAGTGCCATCAAAGGTGAGTGGTTTTACTCGTGTTTTTCCCAGTGGCTCCCGTACGGTGGCCACTCGTGCCATTTCTAGTGGTTCCTGTGCGATGTTTATATTTTATTTATCCGTTGGGGAAGTAAAAACTTTCAGCTTCTCTTATAACAGATTTAGTAATTTTTCCTCATTCTTCATAATTTTCTCCTCTATTTCTTCTCGCTCCAATTTATTATTCTGTTACTTTTTCCATTGGTTTTTTTTAAAATTGGGAATTTTCTGTGAACTTTTCTTCTAAAATTCTGGATTTTTCTGTTAACTTTGGGTTATGGTGGGCGTAATGGTTATGGTGATTTACTACAATGGTGGGCGTAATGTATCCTTGGGGCATCTTGAAATAAGTCCTGTGACTGCATTTCTGCAACAGTCCGTTCACTCATCACCAGAGACCGGATTTTTATGTAATTACATATTTTTTTGCCTTTATACTTACCGTTCTCAAAATTGACATCTTGGCGAATCGTCGCCATTCAAACACAATATCAAATTTTTTCGTCACATATTTTTACATATTTAGTACTATATTACATATTTTGCTGTTTTCACAAAATGCTTTTTAATTTATCAATTTTCTTACATTTTTATGAAAAAAGTATTTTTAAAACAATCAGAATTTTTTCCTACATAAAAACTCAGTGCTGTCGACTGGTGGTGCGCTACGTTAAGACGCGGACGAATGTTTTTACAGTCCGGCGCGCCTGCTTCAGTTAGGTCAGAGTTGGAAGAGCGTGACTGAGATTATTTTCATCTTTAGGTGAGAAAAGTATTACGGGATTTGCGTTTTGTGACCTTTAACATTAATTTTCGAAAAACTTTGGCGATTGTCGACGTGTAACGATTCGATGAGAATACTCACATTGTTTGCTAGCTGTAGGCATTGTCAGTTTGTACGAGGGTTTCTATTGCGTCTAGTTTGGCTGCTAAACTATGGTCCTGGATAGCGATAGATAAAGCTTTTATTACTGACGGGATTGTTGTAAAGTTCAAAACGTGCATCAACTTGTGCTCTCCAAATGATTTTTAAAACGTTTGAATTATTTTTAAAATTTGTTTTGGATATTTTTGATAAATGTTAATTTCAAATTAGTTTTATAATTTGTGTATTTTAATATTACATATTATATCTGATTTTACATATTTATTACATATTCTTGCTGTTTTCATTACAGATTTATGTACATACTTTGACGTTTTATACTACATTTTTTCCGGTCTCTACTCATCACCCCCTTCCTTTCACCCGCGCCCTTCATGTGGTTGGGTCCTACCTGCTCAAAGCAAAACAGGCTGCGTCTTCATTCACTGTTTTGAAGTTAACTTACGATGCACCTCAGCATAGAGCAACGCAGATTTGTGATGGAGGAGTACTTCCGAATGCAATCTTCCGAAGAGTGCCAGGCAGCTTTCAGAGAAAAAATTTCATCTGAGTCTATTCCGAACACCAGTACCCTGTTTCGGTTAGTGAAGTGGTATGGCGAGACACGAGGCGTGTTCGATCGGACACGCAATCGCTGAAATACAGTGCTCTTGCAGCGAAAAGTAGAGGAAGTTCGGAATGTTCTTTTAAATTTCCCGAAAACATAATTAAGGGAGCTTCAGCATCAGTGTAATCTTTCGCATGTAAGTGCGCACTATGCCACAAAAAAGTGCCCATTCCAACAACGGACATCTGAAGAGTTTAAGATTCCCAATCGAGCTGCTCACATGAATTACTATAATTGGCCACGGCGAATTGTTTGCGAAGGTCTTGATGCACTTGATAAAGTGCTTTTTAGCATGAGGCCTGGTTTCATGTGGATGGATATTTTAACCAGCAAAATAGACTCCGGGGTACCGAGAGATCATAGGAAACAGTAGAGACACTACTACATTAAGAAAGATTAGAGTATGGTGTGCCATTTATCGAACCGGATTAATTGGTTTGTTGATTTTCAAAGATACAGTAACGGCGGCCACGTATCAGAATATACTGAGAAATTTTGTATTCCGTATTGAAAATGTTGAGAGAAACTTTTGGTTTTAGCAGGATGGAGTGACATCACAAGTCGACAATGCAATTTCTGGAAGAGTTTTTGGAACAGAATTTCAGAGGTTTGGTCCCCCTCGTTCGCCTGATTTGTCCCCACCGGATTATTATCTTTGAGGATGCCTTAAAAGTAAAGTTGAAGCGAACAAGCCTGCTAATCTCTAAGAGCTGCTAAGAAACTTCAAGGGAGCGATTCGCATGATTGACGTAGAAACTTTACATCGGGTTATAGTAAATGTTCTCAAGCGAGTTAATGTATGTTTGTTAGCGAATGGAGGGCTTCTTAAATAGGTTTTTTGACGTTCGCTTTTTCTGAAACCAATTCTTTATAATAAATATTTTATTTTTCTTCTTTACCGCTTTTCTTGCCAAAATATCTTTCTTATTTTCGTTTGCGGGGGATTTCCAAAACATTTTTTTCTTAAGATGAAGATAAATGCTATAAGAGTGAGTGGGTGATTGTCCCTACGTCACTCTGCCCAGTGGGGATGTTCCCTTTCCGCCTCTGGGTCTGCGTGATTTTGTTCAGGGTTTTCTCCCCTAGCCTTTGGATATCCCTCTCCTTCTGCAAGGCAGCAGGTTGGTTTTCTGTCGGGGTGTCCTTCCCTTATCCCAATGCTCCTGTTTTCAGGCGTATATTTTCATGGCAAGCTTATTTCACTTTTAAACAAGAACGAAATCACTGCTCTTGTGAATACAGTTTTCTTTGGACGCCAAACAAGCAGGCGCGGCCTCTCTCTTTGAACTCGTGGCGACGACGGTCACCTGCTGTCCTCCCCTGGGTGGCATTGGGATTAAGGAGAAGGAATCCCAAGCGTTTACCTGCTTGAAACCGCCTGCCGCTAGCCCAGCCGCTCATAGTTGTCTCTGCTCATGCTCTCCCTGCGGTGAGTTGCATTTTAAACTGATCACCCGGTATAATAATGTGAAGAAATCGCCTCTAATGTCAATACGTGGCGTGAGAGACAAGTAAAAAAATGTTTTTGTAATTTTTGAAAAAAACAACAACAAAAGAATAGAGCAATATAGCGGTTTTGTCATCTTATAGGGTTCGTTTGGCACTAACCCTACCAAAAATGTAAAGAAAAAAAATGGAGCTGTTTTTGAGAAATTGTTTTTATTATTTTTTTAAATTGCAAATATTACACACACTATTGCACGAAAACGACTAAAATGTTTTTAAAAAATTAACTGGACATTAATGAAAGAACTATTTATGGGCAACAAACTTCATTTGAAGGAAAAATCTGTGTCTTCAATTTTATAGTTGTAGGAAGACGCCGAAAAAATTCAACTTTTGTAATTTTCGAAAATTTAGATTAACCATGAAAATCGGACCTATGCCACCTTTATAAGTGTATTTTACTCTATTCTGACAAGAAATTAAAAGAAAAAAATTTGGAGCTGTTTTTGAGAAAATTTTGGTTGGAACAGTAGCCTTTTTTTTACTACAACAAAACATCAGTAAAAGTCAAGGAGAAGTTATTGTTTTTTAATACACGGGACTTCAGTTAATCGTTTGCAACTCGTGGTAAAATTGTGACAAAAAATTAATACTTTGCAGCATTAATGACCAAAAATGCTCTTTTATTTTATTTATGTATTTAATTCATTACAATTCAGCTTCATGTATTTGTTCCCAAATTTTGTGACAGACAGCATGCATTAGTTCATACACATATATACAGAATTTGTTTGGAAACATCAGAGCGACGTTTTTGGGGAACTCATTTTTCTCCATTGCTGAGTTGAAGTTTACCAGATCTGCCGGCATTCTGTGTTGAACTATTTTGCATCCGATGGAAAGGTTGCCTCCAGAAAGAGATGGGCGATAGGTCACGTAGCTCGACCGGTGCGACCGAAGAGATTACCAGCGCGGCAATGGCCAGAGAGAGCAGTTCCCAGAAAGACTTGGGGGCGTTGCGTTGTTTAAGGCTAAATGTACCGACAAATGTACCGACAAATGGGCAAACTGAATCAGACCTGTAGAGAGATTTCAAGATTTTCACCGTGAAATATAAAGATGGAGTCTCACAATTGTTATAAATCTTGGAAACTCAGTCATCGAAGTGAAGATTCGAAGGATTAGTACGTATATACACTTTACCTTCGATTCCTCTCCATTTGCGTGATTATTATTATTATTATTATTATTATTATTATTATTATTATTATTATTATTGTTGTTGTTGTTGTTAATAATAATAATAAATATAATAATAATAATAATAATAATAATAATAATAATAATAAAGTCCTAATGTTTCGTTCTTTTCAAGTATTATATTTCTCTGCTAAGAAAGCAAACGATAAAAGTCAGAGAACTCAGCAGGGTATTCCAGCGTAGACCAAGACAAGATAAAGAAAAGTTTCTTCAAAAAATATAGCACGTCATACGCAGTTTTTAACTGTTTTTTTACGTTAAATAAATAAATAAAAAAGAAAAATGCAAAGAAGTGGAAGAACATAACAACAAAAGGAGACCTAAACAAATGTTCCGGGTCATTCGAAATATGACCAGGGAGTGTAAACTGGCAATGAGGAATAGGCAGGGACCGAAAAGGTTGTAGATACCGGTAAAATACCGGTATTACATACCTTTTTCAAATACCTATGTTCTTTTATACCGGTAAAATACCTCTATATGGCGTCTATAATGGTTATATGGGTATGGACGTCCATAAAGGTTATAAGGGTATTATACCTGTATTTTCAATGAAAAACAATAGCTTACCATCCATAAATGTCGACTAAATAAGTTATTTTAGTTAATAATATCTCACAAAATGTTTATTAAACTAATATATTTTTATAACTGTTATTTATTGTTTGAATTATTATTTTGTTCATATATAATACTCGGTTACTAATAATTAACGAAACGCGAATGATTCCACTAATTCTTGTATAGTAAATATAATCTCCATTTCGTCACAGCGCAATGTTCTCGCCCACTGAAAACACTGCTCACTGCCCTCTTTCTACGCTTGGGCATATCGAATTGCCCTAGTGTAGCACGCAGCCCGCCGAAGACCGCGGCGAGATGTCTGCAGAGGTCAGAAAAGTCACGCTATCAGAACAGCAGTGTGCCAGAGGTGCGACCCTGCTTCCAGATCGGAAGGGTGACTACACTTGAGCGCGTGCCCTGGCGGCGCTGGGCTTGGATAGAAAGGAGCGCGAAATGAGGAGCAAACATTCAAAACGTTACATGTCCACTTTACTCCTTTTCGAGAAAACGCGAAAATGTTATGTCATCAAAATTATGCAGATGTTTTATTTGTACTAATTCTGAATTATGTAATAATGATAGCTAAATATATTATTAATATAAAATTTAAATATTCTATGAACTTACATTTAAAGAAAACAACATTTGTGTCAACTGGTAAAAAAGGAAGCCTGAACATCAACGGAGAAGTGATATACATGGCAGGCGAAGTAAAATACTAATTCTGGATACTGTTCAGAAAAACTAAAGAGAGGAATAATTTTAGAAAAAGCAGCGGAAAGAAAATTACACAAATTCATAAAATATGCAGGCATATCAAGTGATTGATTTCTAAAATTTTAGGTCCCGGAACGCGCTGAAAATGATTTATTATTTAATAGAAATACATATATATATATTTATAATATAATGTAATAATTATCAACGAGATACAGCAACGCCGTTCCGTCGTGTTCCGTCAGAAATCGAGCCTTGCGTGAGACCAACATTCAAATAATCGAGAAAATGGTATTTCTAATCCTGTTGTGTGGGTGTAAAAGCTGAACATTGAGATAGGCCGAAAAAAGGAAGATGCTTTTGAAGTATGGACACGGAAGAAAATATTAAACGTACAATCGGAGGGTAAAAAGATAAATGCCGGAAATTTTGAAGAAAACAACTTTCTGTAAAGCCAAAGCCGAAAATGGAAAATAAAATATTTTGGACATACTATGAGTCGAACAAAATCTCTAGAAAAGGATATTATGCTTGGAATGATAGAATGAAGCGGAAGAAAAAGGTATAAGTGGCACAATTGAATAACTAATACGCAATATCACAAACAAAAGGAAAAACGCAGTTCGAGTCCGAGTGAGCAATGAACAAATTGCTATATAGCATCCTATTGCTGTGTATATCCAGATAGGTCTAACAAGGGATGGCTTGCGATCTATGTTCTAGTACTATTTCTCTGTGCGTTCAGACCCCGCGAAGAATTGGGACCTGCAGATGAAAGAGATGCTCACAGCCGCTGCTTGACCAGGACTGGAGCCGACAAATAGACATCATCGCACTGAACAGTGTGTTTGATACCCGCAGTCTTTCATGCTGCCATTGTTAGGGAAGAACTCGCTGAATTATCGGCGCGTCCCCTCCCAGTTTCGGATAGCAAGAAAAACGAAGGAATGATGCTCAAGTAATACAAATGCAAATATCAATGTTCAAAATTAAAACATCTTTCAAAAACCTGGTTTAGAAACATCGATCAAGTTCGTGCGGAAGATAATTTGTTTTGACAGTGGCCGTGATTGTTAATTTATAATTACGATTTAGACAAAACGGCAAAGAAAGTAAAAAGAATAATAGCAAAACTAAGTCTGAAAACTATCCCGGGTCATCTTATGAAGTCACAACTTCCTCAAATGGGTACAGGAAGGTGGGCAGAGACACTTACACCTAGAGTGCTAGCGTTGGCCGCCTCTCTGCGTACGGTAGGACATACGTAGGAAATGTCAGAAAAATGGGGTCATTTCTTGGGCTGAAGATAGTCTACTGGATGAGGATGTTACAATCACCGTTCGCTTTATTCGAACACATATATTGACAGTTGTATAATGCAATATTATTTCATATTTTAACTTTTTTATAAAATTGTGATTATCGGATTCTTTTCATTCACAACTTATCAAGCACATCGATAATAAACATCAGGTTTCATAAATGTTTCATTTTTTTTACGAAATATGTTCATGAGTCTATACAAAATCTATGTTTTGAAAAATTCAGCATCAATGTTGCATCCCTATTCTCGACACCTAGATGAGGATCGCCGATTTAATACGTTTGCATTTTGATTCCCTAATATGAGGTTTATCAGTGACTGGTGCGCTACGTTTTACTAGTAGTATATAAATCTTATAAATTAATTCCCAAATAAGCGTGTACGATGTTTAGAAAAATGGTATCTTAATGTAGAATGTAAAATTCCAATTAAAAAATTTCCCCCACGTTTACTAGTAGGATATGCCTCTTCTGGTGTGGTGTTCCTGTCTAAGGGTTAAAGTTGTATTGCTATCATGACAATTTAATGCATTAAAAATACATATATATATATATATATATGTGTGTGTGTGTGTGTGTGTGTGTGTGTGTGTGCGCGCGTGCGTGCGTGCGTGCGTGCGTGCGTGCGTGCGTGCGTGTGTGTGTGTGTGTGTGTGTGTGTGTGTGTTTTTACGAGGGTAGGTGGAAATCTTCAAAAGACACCATGCGGCCCGTACCACATGATAGTGTGAGATTTTTACCCACTAAAACCAACCTCCTTCTCCTCCATCCTCCCTGGAACCGCCGTTGAGGCATTACATCACAGGGAGTGGATTAAGATGCTTAGTCACAAGCCACTTCTCTTCGTCAAAACGTAGGAAGGGTCAAACGAGGATCAATCGACTTCCCTTCTTTCCCTTTCTATTCTCCTGAGCTCAGCTATTATGGTCTGCGCATACGAGCTCACCGCATCCCAGTTGGTTTCTGAGGCGAGCATGCACCACCATTTAGCCGAGGTGTCAGCGGTCGATCCGAGTATACTCATAACGTGCCGTCGCTGCAGATGGTATCGCGGGCACTGGAAGAACACATGCTCGGCGTCTTCGACAGCAGAGTTCACATAATGGACAGAATGGGGTATCCTCAAGCTTGAACCTGTGGAGATAGCCAGAAGCATCCGTGTCAGACAACAGCTGTGTCAAGAAGAAATTTACTTCGCCGTGTTTGGTTGATCCACGGTGCAATGGAGGAATCATGCGGTATATCCATCTTCCTTTAATGGACTTGTCCCATCGATCCTGCCATTCGAGCAGTGTTGTCAGAGCAGTCTGGGTTCTCCTCTTCTTTGTGATATCGCCTCCGTCTTTCCTGCGCCAAGATATCTACAGGAGGCATCCCGCGATGACGCACACTGCATCGTTTGACACAGTGCGGAATGCAAACTACCGCAATGCTGATAACCTGTACACTGACGTCATCCCTCGGATGTAACTATTTATCGACATGGAGTTGGCCCATCGGGGCTCCATAGAGCAAGACGGACCTCACAGCCAAGGCCAGAAGCTTCCGTTTCTCCTGACAAGGCCTATGTTGGGCATTAGTCTTGACAATGCTGCATTAATTACCGCAGCTTTATTGCTGGCGTACTTCAGGTGGTCAGCAAATGTCAGACGGCGTCAATCATGAGACCAAGATATTTGATCGACGGCTGCGATACAATATGGTGGTCTCCGACTTTGAGTGATGGTTTCTCTCTTTTTCCTGCTAGTGACTAGGATAACCTCAGTCTTGTGCTCAGCTAACTGCAGCCCTGAGGACTTCAGCCACTGACTAACAATAGCGATCGCTTCGTTGCAAATATACACAATTTCCTCAATGTACTTTGCAACGGCGACGATAACAATGTCGTCCATGAAACCAATAATACTGGTTCCTTCTGGGAGGAAGCCGAAGAACCTCGTCTGCATCACATTCCATAATGGTGGACCCAATACCGACCTTGCGCAGGACACCAGCCGTGATATTATGTACCTTCGGCCCATTATTTGTATTGTAAATCAGGGCTCTATTACTCAGATACTCGCCACAATCTTCCTCAGGTACGTTGGCACATTAAATCTGCGAGAGCTTGGTGAATATTCTCCACCTGGCCGAGTTGAATGCATTTTTAATATCTAACGTAACGACAGCACAGTACTGTTTTGGGCCTCTCTTCCATCTGCTTCCTCCAATTGCTTGTCGGGCGGTGTTAATGACAAGCTGGACTGCGTCAACAGTCGAGCAGGCTCTGCGAAACCATACTGATTTTCTGAAGGCCTCCTCCCTCCTCCACAGCTTTTTCTAGTCTGGTACTAATAATTCTCTCCAGAACCTTGCCAGCTGTGTCAAGCATACTACAATGGCCGGTATGATGATGGATCTTCAGGTGATTATTCCCCTTAGGGAGGAGCACCAAGCGCTGTTTTTTCCATCTTTCTGGATACACCCCTTCCCTCAAGCACGAATAATAAAGATCCACAAGATGTCGGTGTGAGCGAGTATCGCAGTCTTGAGGCAATATTGGAATGTTATCGGTCCAGGAGCCTTTGTGTTGCCGATTCTGCTGATTGCGTGCAGAATTTCTTCTTGCGCGACTGGAGGAATTATTTCTAGCTCAGATAACGCTATATAACTGAGTCACCAGGGTGGCTCAGGAATAGGAGCTGTCACAATTCTGAGCAGCATACTGGGGCAAGTTGGAGAACGTAGGTGCCGCTGTCTTAACCTACACGCTGACCGTCTTGCGGCCTACCCCATGGATCCTTTTCCACCTCGTACACAGGCTTTTGGAGCATAAGCGTTTTGCTCTTGCGGATCTCTATCTTCAACTGGCTTCGAGCGAGTTTGTATTGCTCTTGCAATTGAGAAGTTGTCTCTGCCACGAGCTCTCTGGCACTGTCTTCTGGCTCGAAGGCCCTCCGTCGTAATTGGGCGATTTCCTCAGTCCACCGGTAAACTGGTGAACGTCGAGATTGCGCCCCGTCTGACATAGCCGCATCACAGGCTTTGGTTATCCATTTCATCACCTGCCCAGCTTTGTCATCTGCGGTACCTGTTGGCACTATCGTCTCCAAACATTGCCGGAAAACTTCTTCGTCGAACGTTTTGCATTCCACCCAGCTGGCTGATATTTCGGCACAAAATTATCCCTCCGCTGATTTTCACCTCGTACAAAAGTGCCTGGTGGTCACTATGGGTATAGTGTTCACTAACTCTCAGGACACTCCCATTCTCAAAAAGATTATCTGACATGAATGTCAGATCCACAACAGATCCACGCCCCTCGGCGGAAGGTGTGTATGTCTCCTGTGTTGGCAAGCTCTACATTCCAGAAGGAGAGGATGCCAGAACTGCTCGACCTCGCTCATTGGTGGACGAACTACCCCACTCAACCGCCCAGGCGTTGAAATCTCAGCTATCACCAAGGGGTTTCGTCACTCTTGCGTCGTACACTAAGCGGTCAAGGAACTGCTCAAACTCGTCCATTGTCGCGTTTGGTGAGGCATAACAGCTGTAGATGTAAACGCCGTTGATTTTTACCCAGACAAATCCAGCTCGGGTCTCGTCATTACTTGCTGGAATGTGTTTTCCACAGGCCCAGATTGCCCGCTGGTTGTGAAGGTCAGATAACCACGCTGTATCTTCACGGTTAGTATACTGCTCGCATACTATTGCTAAATCAGCCTCCCATTCCCTAACCGCTGTCCAGGATATCTGGGCGACTGCGCAATGGTTGAGATTGAGTTGTATAATTCTCATTTTCTATCCGTTATTGCTTTCTGCTTTTTGGTACGATGGACACCTGCTGCACCAGTAGCATGTCTGCCTTGTTTCCCCTTTTCCTCACAAAGCAAGCACTTTGCGTCATTTGTGCATGACTTAGCAAGTGATCATCACCACCACAATTCATGCACAAGTTGGACCGGTCATGTGTGTTTTACATGCTTTTCTGAGGTGTCAAAATCAAACATCTGTAACACCTCAGGGACCTTCTTCTCACAGAGTGCAGTACACCCATCCTATTCTTATTTTACCGATGGCCAACAATTTCTTAGCCACCCAACAGGAACGCTGATTATTGCTACCTGTGTTCCACCATGAGGATGGTCTTAGGGATTTGACCACAGTAGCTGGGAGATCACTGGCTTCAGGAAGTTTGTCCGAGCCCTATGCACTTCCTCTTTAGTTGTGACCTCATCAGGTCCTTCACCTGAATAGTCACGGTGTGAGTAGAGCCCTCACATCAGCGTCCGATCCAAACACCTTCTTTACAGAGGACTGAAAATCTGTGTTTGTCCTCCGGCAGACCGCTTCCAGTTGCAGAAGGAGATCGCCGAGCTGTCTTCCGGATGTGCGTGACATTCTCACCCAGATCTTTAAGCTCAGGGTCAGTTTCATTTTTAAGGATGTCCGCGTACGACAGCGCGTCGTCCTTCTTCTTGATCATCAGGGCATCTGGTCTGGGTGGCCTTTCCCGCGTTTAGAACGCTTACGCGTTCTCTTACGAGTGACCACTTGCCACTCAGGGCTCTTCTCGTGCCACTTCAGGATCTTGTCGTGTTATTTCCGCAGAAGGTATTTCTGCCCGGATTTTATCTCCGTTTTCGCAACTCCTTCTTACCTTGGGCACCTGGGAGTTCCGGTTTCGCGAAGGATCGCTTCTCGTTACTAGTACTCCCGCAGCCACCTTCTCTGGGGACGTCTGAGTGCACTCTTCCTTCCCAGTAGTTTTGTTGCACTGAGGATCTGGTCTGGTGATCCTCCTTTTTACAGTGCTACCACCTCATTAAAGTGCGTATGGATCAGATACGCAATTTCTTAATCTCACCATGAACATTATGGCGAGGCTTAACAAAATTGAGAAGCTCAGTTATTTTCTTCTCAAGGCTACACAATGCCTGTTGTTTCGCAAGATCATCACTAGTAGCAAAGGATACTACAGCAGCCCAGTGGTCCACTGCTGAAGTACTGCGGTCGCGGTTGACGACGCCTGGGAGCCCGCGCTCCTCCCAACAGACGCCGGTACTGGGGATCCGGGCCCTGCACCGTAAGCTGAGATCCCAAAAGACCTTCCATTGGTTTTTGACTAGGTGTCCTTCCCCGCCTGTTGGTCCGTGAGAGGTATTTTAATTGCCTCTTGACCTCTATATCTAGAGATTCCTCCCTGTACGCCACCTGAGGTTCACGTCGCTTAGGAGTTACAGGCTCCCGCTCACCCTTTACCCTGGGCCAGGGTTGTAACCAACAGACCGTATCCCGACATACTTTCAGGGCGCTCCAGTACAGCAGTTACATCCATTCCGACAGGGTGACTTGTCAGAACCCCTTCTCTCGTCTGTTGGTCGACCCGTACCGCCGAAGGGATTGGTTACCACAACCTTGGCACAGGTTACTCGACTCGACAGGGTCCACCTCTTGAAGGTGAGAGCGGAGTTAGGATGGAGAGGCTAGGAGACTCTCTTCCGAGAGACTTGTAATCGCATCACATCCCCTTGGACCCCAAATATGTGTGTGTGTGTGTGGTGTGTGTGTGTGTGTGTGTGTGTGTGGTGTGTGTGTGTGTGTTGTGTGTGTGTGTGTGTGTGTGTGTGTGTGTGTGTGTGTGTGTGTGTGTGTGTGTGTGTGTGTGTGTGTGTGTGTGTGTGTGTGTGTGTGTGTGTGTGTGTGTGTGTGTGTGTGTGTGTGTGTGTGTGTGTGTGTGTGTGTGTGTGTGTGTGTGTGTGTGTGTGTGTGTGTGTGTGTGTGTGTGTGTGTGTGTGTGTGTGTGTGTGTGTG
Organism: Teleogryllus oceanicus; assembly: GCA_964035755.1. Lineage (NCBI taxonomy): Eukaryota > Metazoa > Arthropoda > Insecta > Orthoptera > Gryllidae > Teleogryllus > Teleogryllus oceanicus. Next base: position 6,771,134 of record CAXIVR010000006.1, on the reverse strand, counting down.
TGTGTGTGTGTGTGTGTGTGTGTGTGTGTGTGTGTGTGTGTGTGTGTGTGTGTGTGTGTGTGTGTGTGTGTGTGTTGTGTGTGTGTGTGTGTGTGTGTGTGTGTGTGTGTGTGTGTGTGTGTGTGTGTGTGTGTGTGTGTGTGTGTGTGTGTGTGTGTGTGTGTGTGTGTGTGTGTGTGTGTGTGTGTGTGTGTGTGTGTGTGTGTGTGTGTGTGTGTGTGTGTGTGTGTGTGTGTGTGTGTGTGTTGTGTGTGTTGTGTGTGTGTGTGTGTGTGTGTGTGTGTTGTGTGTGTGTGTGTGTGTGTGTGTGTGTGTGTGTGTGTGTGTGTGTGTGTGTGTGTGTGTGTGTGTGTGTGTGTGTGTGTGTGTGTGTGTGTGTGTGTGTGTGTGTGTGTGTGTGTGTGTGTGTGTGTGTGTGTGTGTGTGTGTGTGTGTGTGTGTGTGTGTGTGTGTGTGTGTGTGTGTGTGTGTGTGTGTGTGTGTGTGTGTGTGTGTGTGTGTGTGTGTGTGTGTGTGTGTGTGTGTGTGTGTGTGTGTGTGTGTGTGTGTGTGTGTGTGTGTGTGTGTGTGTGTGTGTGTGTGTGTGTGTGTGTGTGTGTGTGTGTGTGTGTGTGTGTGTGTGTGTGTGTGTGTGTGTGTGTGTGTGTGTGTGTGTGTGTGTGTGTGTGTGTGTGTGTGTGTGTGTGTGTGTGTGTGTGTGTGTGTGTCTGTGTGTGGTTGTCTTTTACATTATCATTTACATGTTTGTATCAAAATACTCAGTTAGTACCAATCTTCAAGTTTATACAAATATAACAGAATCATTTTATATCAATATAACTTATTAAGTAAGCTGGGACATGTCACGATTCTTAATATTATATTTTAATGTTTGTTACAGTGTTGGATTCAGGATGCATCTCGCCTGCGCGCTATTTTACTACTTCTTCAATTTTGTCCGAAAGTACGAAAACAGTTTAAAACTATAGTTGGGAAAACAGATTCATCAGGTGAAGTCTATCAAGGAGACAAACGCCGTTTGAATCAAAAATCGAGCCGCAGGATAAAAGAGCTCGTGCGTAATTTTGGCTCATTCTTTCTGGTAGTGGAATGATAACGGAAGATCTTAGAAGTAAAATGTATGTAAAATAAGATGTTAGGACATGGGATATTGGTGATATATACACAATTGGTTCCATTTTCTTTTTTGAAATCAGTTTCCAAATCGGAATTGATATTTTTGAGTAGTGCCTCAAATAACTTATTGATGGTATTCGAAGGAAGGCGGAAATATGCTGAACAAGATATATAGTTTTATACGACTGTACATATGATAGGAGACCGTTTGGTTGTGTTACAGCTTCACTAGTTTGATAAGTGGAGAAAAATACATTGAGATTGAAAGGAACGAAACCATTGCCTGCCTGAGAGCACAGCCTCCTCACGTGCCGCAGGCCGCCGGGTTCGGCCGTTCGGCCGCGTCGAGAGCCCAAGGGTCGAGTGACACAACTGCGTGAAACGGGAAGGGGGACTCCCCCAGTCAGGTATCTTTTCCGAAATTTCACTTTACGCCGCTCCTATTCATCCGATTTGCATGATTGACACGGCGTTGGATTCAGGAAGCACGTCGTCATCGCGCTATAAGCCCACATTTTTAATTTCTTCCCAAAACTATGAGAAATCATTTTAATTTTTTTTCGAAATATTTTTTGAAAAAACGGCATCGTAGCGTGAATTCTATTTTAAAAAGGAGTTCAATGCCGTTTACAGATCGAAAATCGGACAATTTGTTCAGACGTTATCGATCTAGTAAATTCCGTGTGATAGTGCTGCGATCTATTGATTTTTCCTATAAGTAATTTTCGGTGCATTTAGCCTTAACATCGAAGGGTTCAGGCGCGCCCGCCTCCTTCGGTGCTGCCCCTGTCGCTGTAGCGCTTGCCGCCACCATTGCCTCTGCGGCACCGCCACCGCCACCGCCTCCGCCTCCGCCGCCGCCTCCGCCGCCGCCGCCACCGCGTGGTGCGGAGCTAGAGCCAATCAGAAAGTTCTGGGACGTAGTCGTGGGGTGTGCGCATTTCACATTAGTGTGGATGTGTAATATTTGAGGAAAATATTCATTTAGCATTGAGATTATGCCTTCAAGAGCAAGTAGTCCAACTTTTGAAGAGAAAGTAGGCCGGATGTTGCTTGAAACTGATTATTCGGATTCTAAAATAATTGAGATTATATCGGAATGTGAGAACAGTATTGAAGTACATTCTGAGGAAAAAGTGAAAAAATTTTCGGCAAGGAAGATGCTTATACGACTAGTGAAATTGCCCATACAGAAGGAATTGATAGAATGAATGAGACAATTGATGAAAAAAATGTTCGTTTGGAATAAAGAAGAAAAATCTAGTTGTGCCAAGAAATAGCAGTAGAGTTAAAGTCGAAAACAAAATTTTCTTTGTGTCTTTTTTACTTATTTTGTATTATGTTTTACTAAAGTAAAACTAAAAAAACTTTTACTAAAGTAAAACATAAGTTTAAAGTTTAAGTTTAAACATAAGTTTACTAAAGTAAAACATTAAGTTTTACTAAAGTAAAACATAATTCATTCACACCTGCACACCACAACATTCTTTCACACCTGTACTGTGTTCAAAATTAAAAAAAATTTCAATAGTTTTTCAAGTTCAAAATAAAATAAAATGGAAAAATTTATTTGTGAACCATGCCTGAACAGAATTTTTTATGTATTTAAACATGTTTCTAGATGTATTCCGATGCATAACCAACAGCCGGGTTAGGAGGCTGGCGCCGCCGCCCCTGCTCTTTAGCTTTTCCTCGTGCCTTCCATTCATGAATGCACTTACTTTGATATAACATGATTAAAAATTTACAATGCCGTTTGTATAGAAATTAATTTTATGTTATGACAAAGAAAATTATTCATTTTTATACGATGTTTTTTCATTTTTCGGCATTTTTCCCCTAATAAGTCATTTTAACCTTTTCCGTCACTTTCAATGTACTCTTTATTTTTCGCTGGTTTCGTGGATTTTCAGATCATTTTAATAGTACTTGCTTTACGTGATGCAACAAAAGTTCTTCACAGAATTCCTGAGTAGCCTATTCGGTTTCTTCGCTCAGAAATTATAATCTCGGCAGGGGAGCATGGTGGAAATAGTATGTAATAAATTGTATCTAATTTACGGTTCGTGTGACGCCTATCAGCACCATTGTTAGATCAGCCGATTTCAGGATAACTAAAGACAGATTTAGGTAAAGAACAGGCTAAACCAAAAGTTCAAAAGCTGAGTTCACTTGAACTAATAGAAGTCTCGATTACATCTGTACAGTATTCAACAGCGTGAATTGTTCATGCGAACTGATTTTGATCACATTTTTATGTCCTTTTTACTTTGCTTTTAGGGGCATTTTATTGATCACTTTTGGCGACTCTTAAGATCCTCAAAAACTGCTGCCTATTTATGATTACCCCTGAAGGGACTAATCCGTACTGTAATCTAATTTGCATGTTTTATTATACAATATTGATTTTATTACACGCTAATCTTTATATGATATTATATTCTCATTCTCGATTAATATTAGCCACAAACGATCTAAATAGGAACTAAATAAAATACGGGAATCCACAAGTCAGTATAGACTGTGTTGCCAGTCTCTACAATGAGCAATGTCATCATTACAGGCGCGGCTCGAGCAATGTCATCATTACAGCGCGGCTAAATATATTTATAAATAAATATATTTATAAATATATGTATTTATTAATAATGGCTTTGTGAGTTACAGTATGGAACAATCATAACCATATTTTTGTTTGTGACTTTGATAACGGTCATCCGTAACGCTTTTGAAGCTGTTGACAGCGAAGACAAAAGCGTCAGACATCCCACTTCATTCCGCCATTAAGGCCTGTGAAATCGACGAGGCGTGATGTCAGTGCATTCACTGCACAGGCTTACGGCGGATGAAGGCGGCAGCCAGTAGCCTTCAAGCACCACCTCGACTATCGTCAAGCTGGAACAGCCAAGTCACACCCGACACGAAACATTCAAATCATTTATTGCTAATTAATTGACAATTTGCCATAATTTTGAATTAATTGCACGTATTTCGTGGAGAAACGGAGGTGTGCTAGCTGACGTCAAGCCAACACAACATCAGTTAAATTCGAGCCAGAGCTCAACGGAAACCATCTGATCATTTATTGCTAATTTTTAAATAGATAAGAAATCTTGAGATACGTCATGACGTTTAGAAATGAAAGAAAGAATTCGCTTGTTTTACAAGATGTCCTAATCCTAGGTTATCAAGAATTGCTTTTCCGTGAAATATTTAATTTTCGTTTTGAAGAGGAAAGCAAGTGTTAAAATGTAATGAAAAGTTGAAAAAAATTATATTTGTCGTTTGTATCAGCAGTATTATAAACCGTTTCCCATGACTCCTGCATCAAGTAATCAATGAATAATTTAATTTTACTTTTAGTAAACAATCTAGTCATACGTGTATTATTTATTGTGTCAGTGATCGCATTTCTTATAATGGTAGAATTTGTGCATCGTGGTCACTGTATCCTAAATCTTTTGTTTCAACCTCATATCGAGTAGTAGTTTTGTTAATTATAATTTGATCAGTTGCTTTCATCAGATGTTGTGTGATCCGTGTAGGTACATTAATTGTAATGTCTAAATTGAAGAATTAATTAAATTGGAAACTTTTCTTTCTCGCAAGATTCGACCAGAAAATCAATGTTAAAATCTCCGCATACAACAATGGATTCAAAGAGCGATTGCTGACTTTGTTAAGTGTTATCTCCAGGTTTCTAAGAACAAAATATAATCAGCAGTTCTCTTTGTTGGAGTCTGTAAATGTAAAGTATTATCACTTAGTAGTAAGATGTACAACAGAAATTTCGAAAATATTTTCAATGGAGTACACATTTAATTCCGCCAACTTGACCATTAATCCAGCTCAAAGTTATTTTAATGTAAATTGTAAAATTCCTCTAAAAGCTAATGTCGAACAAGATAAATAATTATTTCGTTTTACATCATTGTTTTAAATCCTTTCAATTCAAATTATGTTGTTAAGTGGAAATAGAGGCTTGGCTTCCAAACTCATTGTTTTTCATTCATTTGATCTTTTTAATAGTAAAAAGTACGTATTAAAGAAGTTTAAGTTATTTGATTAGTTATTAATACTCAATTAACATTTGCAAATTCGTATTAAAATGTAAAAATTATATTTACAATGTTGGCAATTCATTGAAATAATTTTAATATAGTTTTGAAGTGTCATTAATGGCAATTAGGAATTGTAGAATTAATTGTTGTTAGTATTCCTATATGTTATAAGTGTGCAGAATTTTGATTACCGTATTTAAATTGAGACTAAACCTATCATTTTCTGTAAATAATTGAACAAAATAATAATGCATACCTCAGAAAAAAGATGAACTGCTGTAAAACACTTTCTATTTTTTATTTTTTTATTTTTCAATAATTATCACTTTAATTATATTTTCAAATACTATTGTATTAATTTTATTTTTCAGGTAGTTTTTGGCACAGGTGATGGAAATCGATCAGAGAAAGTCTTGGAAGTTGGTCGTTGAAACAGGTGATGGTCCATTGATGCAGATACTCATGGATATTGTTAATATCAAATGCTTATTGCATTCTATGACAAGATCATGAACATGTATTTGAAGGTGATGCCAATATACATTTTGCTAATTTTGCAAGCATCATGGACTTTCGTAATTTCATTCGTATTTAACATTCACAAAATGTATATACATTAATGGTTCAATTTTTTTAGTGTGTATCATTTTTGACCAGGCAAGTTATTTTAAAATTCTCATTAGGTAATATAACTTGTGTTATAATTCTGTTATAGATTCAATGTCTACTATGTAGTAGTGATCTCAGAATGACTACAAATGAGTATGAGTAATATAAAAAATTCACATTCCCACTAGAAAAGTGTCATTAACTTCAAAATGCTGGTTTTTCAGGACATTGTTTTACAACTAGAATTCCGAATCAAGTTCATGGAGTATGACAATTTGTAATTTTCTTTTGATAGATTATTAACTTTTACTTTGGTTTCCAAGGAAAAAAAGTTTCAAGTTTTTCATAATTTAGAGTTCTCCACAGTGTGCTGTAGTATGGATAACACTGCATTCTCAAACATCCAATGATTTTGGCTATTATTCATCTTCAAAATTACCAGAGAAAAACATCTCAGATTGTGTTAATGATTCTTGGGCAAGGAAATGTCATTACTGTGGTAATTGTGTTGCCCTTGATAATTTTCTGAAACATTTCCCTAGCAACTAAACAAAATACTTTCCTCTTGAAATAAAACAATTCAATATTACTAGCCCTTTAAAATGCTAAAATCTGCATACATATGCCAGATAAAATTTGACAAAACATGCACAATCAAATTTTAGCTTGGTATTTTTTTCATTGCCTTTTGTAACAGGAGCAATAAACAATTTTTTTAAATTTTACTCAATCAAATTCATCCTATTGTAAGAAATGAATATTTTTGAACATTCTACTACCAGATCTAATTGGAGCATATTTGTAAGATGAAATCCGAGCGAATGTGAGGTCAAATTCTGCATTTTCTGCTCTTGAATCACATTTTTTTCTTTACAATTCATAGACGTTTTAAATCAGAATTTGAATTTATTGGTTTATATAATTTTTCCTTGGCAGTTACACTTGCATGTCTAAACACTAATTTTAAAAACATCAATATATTCAACAATATTTAATAATTTCAATAGAGGTAATTCTGCTGTTTTCAATTTCTGAATTGGGATAGGGAATTTTACAAAATTTAATTAAATATGCATTTTATTCTATTTTTTTACATACATTGTTTTATAACATTTTTATTTGATTTTTTTTTTTTTTGCATGCCAGCAGGCTAAGAGTCTGCACGTAATTATTTTCCCTGCCCTTGTATCACTGTCAGTTACCAGTGATACTGAGTAGTGATCTATGTGCGTGTGAAATTAATCAATAGTATTCGAAGAATATAATCCTAAATTTTGAAGCAATTCAGAAAAGTATGCATTTAATAAAATAACTTGCCCAATTTAAAAGTCACTTCAGAACTGATTATTAATTTGCTAAGAAATCTTATTATTTGACTCACCCAATAAAGGAAGGTCAATCATTTTGTCTCACGCTAAAGTGATGAGTTGACATCGGATGTTTAGGCACTAAAAAATCGTCTTTTAGGCGCCTAAAAAGGCACTGAAAAGTCAAGTATAAGGAGAAAAAAGGCACTGTCATAAGTTACATACATAATAAAATGGAAAAATTGTAATTTTTGTCTATATTATTTTGCAAACTTAAATGCACCAAACCAATTCGTATATTTTAATGTAAAACTAGATTTACATATTTACAACTCTTCTACATTTTATTCTTAATAGTTTCCACAACCAGTAATATTTATATTACCAGTCACTTTAAAGGGATCACAATTTCAAATTTGTGACGACTGGGAACAAAATCAGTTTGAATGCGGAGAAGGATTCTGAGCGATGTGACTGGCATATATGTAGCAGTCAAACACTAGCAACACTGCAACCTTCTGGGAATTTATATTTAGTTCCACTTAAAATTTCAGGTTTTCCCTCGGTGTATTTATTGTCAATCGTCAATGTTCTTAGACCATGTTCTTAAAATTTCGGTTCCCTCGGTGTATTGTCAATCGTCAATGTTCTTAGATTGATAAGCCTATTTATGAAATAGGGAAATGGAGAAAAATCAGTTGGTATGCTTTTAGGAATTCTCTCGTAATTTTAAATTTCAAGACGTGAATTTAAGGTTTCGTAATGAATGGTCACGTTGGACCATCGCCGATTTTCCGATAACTTAGCATTGTATACAAATATAATAAATAAAAGGCAAAAAGTCCTAAAAAGGTATTTATGCAAAAATAAAATTATAAAACTTTAAATAAATTATAATAAGCCTTTAAATAAGTTCTCTAAAAAAAAGAGGATTTCCTTAAACATCCGATGTCTAGTGATGAGTCTTCTCCACCTTACACAATACTAAAAGTATGGTTTATCCGCCACTCACTATTTTGCTGTTATGAGTACACATTCTTCTCAACAATTGTTTTATTGGTGCATTCAGGTGATAATAACAATAGTTATGACATTAACATGTTGGGAGTGTAAATTGGTAAATGCAGGCCAATGAGCTAATTCAATGTCAAATGGGCAAGAGGTTTCTAAGCAATGAGATTGATTCAAAGAGCAGACCAGCAGGTAAATCAATGCTGGGCAATACATTCTAATTCCATTTTTTAAATTAATATTACTAATTTGATCTGATTTTTACAGTATGTTTGTACATTTAGATAACAGAATTGAAATAACAGAAGTAAAAATAAACTATGATTTATGTTGTGATTTCTTCCATATACTTTTGATTTTAATAATATTAAACTATTTATGAATTCATTGTAATTGTAAACTATGTGTTAATTTTATGTAGATAAATTTTGAGCTAGTGAAAGCAAGAACCCTAAGTATAATAAAGGGACTAAAGAATTGAACCTTCTGTAACCAAAATTAATATAAACATAAAACAAGAATATTAAATCTGTAAAATGAAAGGTTAAAAGAATAAATAAAAAATACATTCGAAAATAATTTTCAGCTACATATTTAGCCATAGTTTAAATAAAGCTTGGCGTTTTTATAAAAAAAAAGGTGAATTAAATTTGTTTTTGGGGAATCAGTAATAAAAGTTGCTATTTAAATGTACTTGTGAAACAGTTTTGAAATCGTTTTTAAACAGTTATAAATATTTTCAAATAATTACTGATGTCTGTAAACATGTTCTTAGTCCCTTGTGTACTTAATCCACCTGATCACATAAATGATTAAGTGGTACATCAATGTTTCATTATCATTTATTAACAATTAAGTTTATGCAATATATTCTATTCTATTGTGAATTATGTTATATTTTACACATTTTACTTTACTAAATAAATATTTTAATGTTAAATTCTATATTTTATTTCTAGGTACATGCGATTTCAGAATATTCATTATATAAATAATGAACCTATAATATATAACTTTTATTAAAAACAATGCAGGAATTATTGATGTAATCTACCGTAATAAGTCAGACTGCAGAATTTAAAGGCTTTTGTGTAATTTATTGTGAAATTTAATTATCACTAAATGCATAATTTCTATGCAATTATTTCCATTTTACAGTGATTGGTTGTGTAGGTAAATATCAGATCTGTTGTTGGATCAAATAAATAATGAATAATCTATTAATAGCGAGTACCATGCATAACCCATTCCTATCCCCGTCAAAGATCATTAACATAATACCAATAAGCAACACGGACGGCAGACTCCTCCAACCAGTACGCCGACTCAGGCAGGCCCCTTTCATTAGTTTCGCCCGGATACGTCATGATGGTAAGCTGTCTCCTCCAACCTGTGTTGCTCGCTTACACGAGCTAGCCAACTGTTCCGACAAGGTTGCTTGGGCTCGGCAGCTTCTACTCGTGCACTTCTGACAAGGTGAATTCAGAGGGTGCAACAAGGGACTCTTCATAATGCAACTTTTCGTTCCAACAATCAACAAGTATGAAACGTGTAATGATAATGGCGTTGGTAATTCATGTATGTAATGATGTTGGTTTTTCTTCATTGCGATCGTAGGTTCTCTCTACACGGAGAAAAAGGAATGTGTGTGTGTGTGTGTGTATATATATATATATATATATATATATATATATATATATATATATATATATATATTGTGACGTCACGGGATTAGACAACCCCATAACGCCACCATTAGCTACGAAAAGAAACAGTAACAGTGAACCTGGTTGGGCCTATGCGTTCCGTTGATACAGTATAATGGATCAGGTATTCTGCAACTGTTCTTTTTTCTCCGTGCATACGTGTGTCGTTGATAATTTTTTTCGTAAACAGCAAGAGTATTAAATATCTGTTTAGAGTAAAATATTAGTATGAAACGTGTAATGATAATGGCGTTGGTAATTCATGTATGTAATGATGTTGGTTTTTCTTCATTGCGATCGTGGTTCTCTCTACACGGAGAAAAAGGAATGTGTGTGTGTATGTATATATTGTGACGTCACGGGGTTATACGAACCCGTAACGTCACCATAAGACACTAGAAAAAACCAAAGAACTGAGAAATAGGGTACGAGGCGGAGCGATGGTCCGAGAAAGCGACATCTACCGCAGGTTTCCGCCCCCGATGTCCAAAGTTAGCGGATAATATTTTCTCGAGAGGCGCGAAGGAGAAAATTCACCCTCAGAAATTTTCCCCAGGCGGAGTAATGCATAATACCGTGACGCACTCCGGTAGAGCTCTCTTACGACTTCGACAGCGACGGCGACTCAACTAAATTCTTCAGCGGTAGTAATCGTTAGTCAGGAGTATAATTTTACTTGCTTTAGTAAAGCTGATTTAAGAAACGCGGTGATAAGTGATAAATTCAGAAGCAAAGTGCATGTACAGCATTTGCACTAACATTACGCGAGTAACAAGCGTTGTGACTGCTCAAACTTGAAATAGTTTCATCATCGAAGTAAATTCGCGCAGAAGGACTCTGAACGAAATCCAGTATTTAATTTTGTACGCCACGAACACGCACGCTCAAAGTGTGGTATGTCGCCGAGTGCTAGAAGTATCAATTCAAGCACGTTAGTTATTTAAAAAACTGGAAGCGCGAGCAACGGCGCCGGGCAGCCGGCAGAAGGACGACTCAACACTCAAGCGTAGGCGAGAAGGACTTGACCACATACGTGGATGGTACGAGCCTGAGGACGAGAGAAAGGTTTGAATTTGACGTGTGGCGGCATCCGAGATCGAGCGAAAGAAGTGGTGACTGTGGGCATCGAACCAGTCAAGTGACGTGGCGAGGACTGCGAGCGACCGAATACTCCAAGGTTAACTGACGGCGAGCGGGAAGGAAATGTCGAGGTAAAGAACTGGCAACTTCTATGCGACAATTTGTTGGGAAACTGTGTAGCTTTAAACACCAGGCGTAGCGTCCTAAAATAGGTGAAAGTTCCAAATAGTTACTGGGGAAATATTTCGAACGTATGAGCGGCAGTTTTGATTTCATTCGCTGTACGCACCAGTAAATTCGTTTGAATGCCATACTCAGGCCAACTTTTCTAAAGTAAATTATAATTTCTCATAATGTAAAAGTAATCTTATTGAAAGTATTGTTTCATTGTATGATGTCAGGAATAATCAGTTGCTATAATTTTTAAAGTGGTACGATTTAGTAACGTGTGTGTCACGTTTATTCTGTGCTAGACGCACAGCATTGTAATAAATGCAGCTCAAGGCTAGACTCCTCTGTGAAGCCTATAAAAGAATAATTGTGGGAGAATCACTTAAAGGGCTGTGCATCGAGAAAACTTTAGATTAACCACAGTTAAATGAGGTAATAATGAAATAATTGAGAAGGAGGTCAAAGCAAAAGTATTGTAAATAGTGCGTATTGAAGAAATCAGGCAGTCAAGGTGGCGCCTATACATTCTTATGGTTGTGTTATTTCTGTTCTTTTGTTTCTGTTTTTTTGCAGTGAGACCATGTAAAGTATACATACTTATTGTATATTTGTGCCACTGTGTAATTTGTTTTACTGAATATATGCTCATTTTACCAGAATTTTATATAATTCATTGTGTCAAGGGTTCAGACCTTTCTCATAAATTCGAAAGATCCTGCTTCCTGAGAATTCCAAAGCTCGCTTCACGAGCATTCGTTTCACGCTTCATCGCCACCGGCTGGAAGGTAGTAGGTGGGCGTGTTATAATATATATATGGTATATATATATATATATATATATACATATAATTTACTTCCAGAGCTTGATTTCTGACGGATCGCGACTGGACGGTGTTCCGGTAACTCGAGAACAAAGAAAACTAGAGGTGCTACAGAATGGCACAGACTTTCTCGTAGTATAGTTTTTTAATTTCCTTGGTGTATGGCTTTTGTTTTTTCTCCATTCTGGTCAGCTACCAGAGAATGTTTACCGTTGTTCGAACCGGTTATATTTGAAGACAGTATACCTAATGGCTATACTGAAGAAAAAATTTGGAGCCATTTTGAGAAAATGCCGTTTGAGTTGTTTGAAAATGGAATTTTGAGCTCATTTTTACAGAAAACTGTTGAGTTTTGGAGAAACTTTATTTGACATTATTTAAAGCACATGCACTCATAAATATAATAATGTAAATAAATTGCATCTAATGTAAATATTACTGACGTGAGAGACAAGTTAAAAAAAATGTAATTTTTGTAATTTTTTAAAAAACAAAAGAATAGAGCAATATGGCGTTTGTAAGCCATGGCATGGTATGGCCTCTAATAATACCAAACGTTTTAAGAAAAAGGTGGGAGCTGTTTGTGAGAAAATTTTGAAAATGTCCCATGGGCTTCGTGTAATGTACTCCCAAATTTTAAAGAATGTTTTTCAAAATTTCACCTAACTAGAGCCAGATCGACATGTTTGAATTTGAAAGATCATGTGCAGTTTTAGACGCTAATAGTGTTCACGGACAGACAGACAGGCGGCGGCGGCTGCTGGTTAACAAAAGCAACACTTGGCAACATCGATTTTTACTTCGACCAACTTTCGTAAACTCCTAATTAAATGATTTTCCACTTAACTGTTTCAGTTCTACGAATGTAATAAAATTATTAGTAAAAACCGATAAGAAACGATATCTCTCTCGCAGTTAATATGCACATTTCCATTAATCGGTATACATTTGCGAGCGTAAGAAACTCATAAATGAAGTTTTTCGAAAACCCAATAGATTCTCGTGAACATACCTTCAAATTTCCTGCATTTACAATAATGCTTAATCGCCATTTTCTTAAAAACGGCTTCAAAATTTTCAATGAAAATTTCTATTTTGGACGAGGTTTTACTGTTTTTTAATATTCTTAAAGTAATATTTCGGTTCTACTATTAAGAAACCGAAAAGTTGAGAAAATGTCAAAAAAAAACTTTCTCGGCGACGATAGATGGCAACTGACCAGAGAATGGAGGCATCTGAAATCCAGTCCACACCAAGGAAATTAGTAAAAATTGCTACGAGAAAGTCTGCAATTATCTCTGTAGCGCTCTAGTTTACTTTCTCTCGCATACATACGAATATATGAGAGATATATAAGAAGAGAGAAAGTTATGTAATGCTGCGGAAAATCGATTTCGAGATTTCAACGGAAATACACGTTTTGGGGTCCCTTATACCGAAAAAGTGTTGTTTTTTTTAACGTCCGTCCGTGTGTCTCTCTGTCTGTCCCTCTGTTCGTCCATCCGTCTGTCCGTCCGTCCGTCTGTGAACACTACTAGCGCCTAAACGATCTTTCCAAATTGAAGAAACCTCTGTCCATCTGGCTGTAGTTGAA